>CM021102.1:824404230-824674371 GCA_007115665.2 Sequoiadendron giganteum
CGTGAGCCTATCTTTCTCTATCCTGTCTACGATGGTTGCGGGAGGGTTCTCCTCGTTTTCTCATATCATACAAATGGCTTTCACTTCCTCTCGAGTTGCCCTGTCTCTGTTCAGAGCCCCATCGAATTCCTCATCGACCTCCTCATCCATATATATGGCTATCGCCCCCCTGATATTTGAAGTTGTTGCCCCTATTTCCCCAAGTTTGAGTCAGTTCTGACTCAACCTTTGCAGTAGTTGGAGCCCGACGCATCTCCATTGCCACCATCACTCCCCATGATTCCCTCCATGCCTTCATCACCAGGGATTTGGAATATTCCTCTCTTCTCTCCGCTCATGGTTGCCCTTCCAAAGAAGAAAACATCTAAGGTCACCTGCCTCTCTTTCCCTTTCGTTGTCCCTCTTGGTGCACCCTTTGTAGGAGAACGCATCATATCGTTGACTCAATTCTTGTCCCAGAGCGATATACCGAAGCAAGCTCGAGCTCTCCAACTCCAAAAGAAAAAAGAAAAGGATGCCAGGAAGCCAGCGGAGCTCAGAGTCCAGACAATTTATAATGAGGCTCAACAATCATTGCATTTCACAAACATGCACCCCAATGTTACCAAATTACATGGATAAATGCAACCCGATGACTATGACATCCATGCCATCGGATTGGACTTGCGTATTGCCCAACTGCAGGATAAAGTCGACCTCATGCAAGAGACGCAACAAGTAGTGACCACCGACTTCCTCAAGTCTGGTCGCAAGCTAAAAAAGATGGAGGATGAGTTTAAGGCTGTCAAGGGAAGAATTGAGGTTCTATTAGAAAAGAAAAATGCACAAGAGGCAGAAAGGGTGCGCTTCACACTGAATGCACAGGCAGAGCAGGCTAGCCTACAAAGAGAACTCGATAGATTCCAATCTTAGGAGTTAGACCAAATGGTTGAGTTGTGGCGAAAGAATCAAGAATTACAGGATCAATTGGCCCAATCAGAAGGGGAAATTCAACAAAAGAATGAAGAGTTGCAGTGACTGCATGCTCAGTTGAAGCAAGCAGTACAAGAAAAGGAGACAAATCAAGTGAGTATGCAAGCTCAATTATAGGAAGAACTCCAGAAGATTAAGCTTTCCCTAGAGGAAGAGTCTACAACCCGAAGCCAGACCAAGGAGAGGTGGTTGGCCGACTAGAGAGCCCTGCAGGAGCAACTCTCCTCTGTCATAAAATAAATTGCAACGCTAATGTAGGAGATTGGAACAAGGGATGCAACGATTAATCTCTTGAAGAAGATCGTTCAAACTCCTGCCCCATAGTTAGACCTTTATTTAATAGCCCAACAACTGTATGCTTCCTACTCAGAGAGAGTCAAGGCTTTATGTGCGACTCTCCAACCCACACTTCAGTTCATGGCGGAGGCAAGGAATTTATGCAGGGAGGTTTGCGGCACAGTGGAACAGTTCCCACAATTCATAGGGGAAAAGGTTCTCGAAGCAGAGAAGCTGCTAGCCAAGCTATACACCGTGCCAAGCGATACACCATTCCAAGTGAGGATTTGTTACGAGCAGGGGTTGAAAATCGAAGGTCAACCGCTAGGATCGTAAGGGAGTTCATCCACTGCCATGAGGCCACCCTTCATGTTCAACATTGCTCAGTCACATTGGGGTGAACTATGGATGGTGTTCATGAGAGGATTTCCCAATTGACCTAGATGGGCTTTCCCTCTCCATTTCTTTCTGATGAATCGGTGGCTACCGCGGAGAAAATTGCAGCCAAGATTGAGGAGACGAAGCAAAATTTATCCGTTTTTTAGAGCTTCAGCCAACCTCCTATCCCCGAAGACATTGAGGGTGTAACTCATCAGATCGCATGGCTACTCTTTCAGCTTGAGGTCGGGTCTAGAATATCTATGATGCTACTGTTTAAGGAAGTGATCGATCTGCACGAAGCACACGATAATCTGCATGCCATATCAACGCCTTTTGAGGCCGACTAGCTACCTTTGTAGATCACCCTTTCTAAACTCTAACTCTAGTGCTCAATGAATAAGGCCATCGTCATGAAACTAGAGAGATTTTTGGGTTCGTCGTTTCTCAGGAAAAACACCCCTGATAGTCGCCAAAAGCTGTGGATATTTAATATATCCCATTCTCCCTTCGGGTTGTCTTGATGTTTTTCTCGGCTTCTAACTGCCCCGATGATGCTAAGGTCTCCATGTTAACTTTTCGGTGGTCTTGACTCACTGTCGCCACATGTCATCCAATCGATCATCGAAGGGGAGCTTCCCTTCATTTCTTTTCGAGCCTCACTCTCCCCCCATGTGTCGAATGATTGGGCTTGTTGAGGCCTACGCTCTTGCGACTCCTTTTGGACCTCGACTGAATGCTAGTTGCCTCATTCGTACAAAATTTTGGCAACTCCGCAAGTGATGTCGATTGTAAGGATGCTACCACATGTCTTCTTATCACAAGCTTTTATCAAGGAATGGGGAGGATGAACCATGAATTGTGAAATGCTTCCATGTAGCCCTTCAAAAGATGTTCTTGAAACAAAGGGGTAGCACAAATGTCAAACTACCATACATTGTCGTGTGCTCTAACTACTTTCGCTGGGAGGTGACACTTATTGGCATGGGGTAATCCAGGACCACTAAAATCATTTGCAGAATGCATCTGGCTCACGAGTGACCGGGTTCATGTTGGGGAATCTTTTTTGTTACAATGACGGTGATGAGTCATTGTTGCGATCATCATTGCTCATGATCTGAGAATCTTTTTTGTTACAAGCCTTCAAGCAATAGAAGCCTTGACTATATATATTGCTTCTTCTTTCAAAGAACAAGTTCGAAATATCTACAAAAGAATTAGGAAGACACTAGGCCTTTTGTTGTGTTAGATAATTGTAAAGACTCACAGATTGTGCCCTTGTGATTTGGCCTTTATGTTTCTTAACTATTGGATAACATTATACTGTGTTGTTTTTCAGTAGTTTGTTTGTAACTTCAATAATCTGAATAGAATGTTGATTTAGAACCATGTCTCCGACTCCTTTTGTTTAGTAAATCTCTATGCAAGTTATTTTATGTCATGAAATGAATTATCCAAGTCTTTCTTTTTGATGTTTGTTATTTTGGGACATAGCAGATTGTTGAATGGGCCCTTAGACCACATCTACAAGATAGGTCTATCATGCCTTACATCTAAATCTTGGCGCATCGCCCTAGTTAGATCTTTTATTTTTATATATGCTTCCTTTTCCCATTCAAAACCCCAGTTATAGAAGAAGACGACTTCTTTAAAATATGGAGGTTACTCAGTTTAGCGCAATAGGTACCCCCTTTAATTGAGTTTCCCACAAAGGGTTGTTACCTTGTCATTTTTTGGCATCAACAATATTCAATACAAACAGTACCCAAGGCCAAAAGTAATAGTACATGAGATGCAGATCATGACTCTAAAAACTTACAGATGTAGGAATGATTTTAATTACAGAGGAATGAAGAGAAAAAACAAAAAGATTCATAGGCATGTCTATCATTTTGAAGATATTTGGGCTAATTGCAGGGACAAAGAGGATATTAGAAGGATGGATTTTTGTAGGATTATTGTGGAACAAATTTCTAGTCTTTTCTTAGCGGACCTTCCAAAGAACTTTGAAGATACTGGTGATGTTCTAAATGTTGAGTATGATGAAAAGGAGATAGCAAGCAAACCCTTGCCTCTTATTCCATGGTCACAAAAAGAAAATACCTCCTTTAGACAAAGGCTCGCTCCCATTTTGAAATACCAATGAATGATTACAAAGGCAAGGAATTTAGTTGAAGTATTTCAAGACGGATTCTGAGAGTGAAATATCTGAAGGAGAAGCCAATAGACGATAGGAGCTTAGGACCAAGAATAAGGAAAGTATTGCTTCCTCTTCCTCACGCAAGGATCCTAAAATTACATTCACTTGTTGTAAGAATACAACACCAGTGACTGAAGAAGAACAACCAAAAGGTGAGGAACAAGGACCTGAATTAGAGGAGCAACCTAAAGAAGAAGATGAAGGAGAAGAATTTGAAGAAGATGAGCAATCAAAGGAGGAACAAGATGATGTGGAAGGTGATGAGGAAGAAGAAAGGCATGGTGAGTAAATGCACATATCTCCTCATGCAAATATAATTCAAAATCCACCTCATACATCATCGCCTGTCATTGCCACAACACCTCACACTCCTCATATTCCTACTTCTCCTCCACCTCATCTTCCAACTTCACCTCCACCCTCAACAGTTCTACATGAAATTAAGGTGACAATTCCTCCAATGGTACGTTTCATTCATTCTAATCCTACCAAGGGGCCGATATTGCAAAGTATAGATGTTATTTTTGGATCTCCTTCATCAATTCCAAGTTTGTCATCTCCATCATTTGACATATCTTCTCAAACCAAATTTGTTCGGTTCATGAACAAATCATTGCCTGATACATAAAATTTGGAAACTCCTGGAGTAGTGATGACTGAGACAACACCAATTATAACTACCACATTTGTTCCCACAGATACTGGTGTGTCTTAGGAATTAGCAGCAAGGATCGAAGGTGATGCTTATTTCCTTCCTCCATGGTTGGCTTCATAGGCATCAAACAGAAAAAGAAATTGGTTTCTCCCGATGAATTGGATCAAAACCTTTCACAAACAATCTAGCCCTATAGCATTTACTACCTCCATCTTCTTCTTTCAATCAATATACCCATTTATTATTGAGTGGTATTCAATTTGGTGGAAGGGTAACCAAATCCCATGTATCATTTTCCATCAAGAACTCCATTTCGTCTTGCATTGCCTCCATCCATTTCACTAAATTTTCATCTTTGCAAGCCTCTTTAAAAGTTGCAGGCTTTAATTGATCAGAGAGCAATAACTGATAATCTTCAAAAAAAATCGTAGGCCTCTTCTGTCGGGTAGACCTCCTTAATTGAGGAGCTTGTTCTTGAAAATTTGTGTCCATATTTAATCTTTGTAATTGATGTTGAATATCATCTATATCAAACTGCAAATTTCCCATTTCCTGTACATTTCCTCTCGTGGTTGGCCTCTAGTATGGAGTATTATGAGCAAAAAAACCACAATTAAATACTTCCAAATTACCTACGCCTATTGAATTATGAAATTGCTACAAATTTGAGTTTAACAAAGGTTACGATGAAATGTATTGAGGCTGCATTGAAAAAAGTGAAGACTACATTTGAACATTTGGAGGCTACACACAAGTATGATGAGGGGCACCAATGCTAGATGGTTGCGCACAAACATTTGGAGGCTGGGAATTCATTATTGAAGGCTACACATTAGCATATAATGGTTGCACATTACCTTGTGAGGGTTGCACATTACCACATAAAGGTTGCATTGAAGTTGTAGGAGGCTACGTATGAACATTGAGAGGGTGCGTTAAAAATTAGAAGGGTTGTGAATTGCCATGTGACTTGCCATTGTCAAAAATATCCACTTGTATATGTTCATTTGATGAAGTACTGTTTTTTTGTAGAGTAGGGAATATATTCTCATTAAAGACCACATCCCGATTGTAGGTAAATTTTTTTACAATTGGATCCCAAATTTTGAAACCAAATTGTTCCTCACCATAATCGGTGAATATACACCTTTTTGATTTGGGATCTAATTTTGTTCGTTTCTCTTTTGGAAAATGAGCAAAGGCTTCATAGCCAAACACTCGTAGATGATTATAAGAAATTCATTTCTCAAGCCAGCTCTCCTCTAGAATATCAAAATCCAATCAAGATGAAGGAGCTCGATTGATCAAATAGATTGTTGTATTACAAGCCTCTGCCCAAAATTCTTTCCCCAATCCAGGATTAGAGAGCATACACCAAGTTCTCTAAAGAATCGTTTGATTCAGCCTCTCAACTGCACCATTTTCCTGAGGGATGAAAGGAACTACCTTAATCTTGCATATACCATTATCTGCACAAAAGGCATCAAATCCAAAGAGAAAAACTCTCCCCCATTATCTATTTTAAGACATTTGATTTTGTGCCCAATTTAATTTTCAACAAAGGCCTTAAAAGTTTTAAACTTCGAAATCACTTCTGATTTTCTAGTCATCATATAAATCCATACTAAAGGCCTTAAAGGTTACCTCTGTTGGACCAAAAAAATATGATTGCATGAGCTCCAATGGTGTAGATTTCCTGTCATGACCAGTCTTCAAGAAATTGGTTTATCTTTGTTTTCCATAGAGGCAATGCTCACATAACTCCAAATCAACGGATTTTAGGTTTGGAAGTCGATCCCTTTGAAGCATAACTTCAAGTCCCTTTTTTCTCATATGTCTGAGCCTCTTATGCTAAAGCTCCAAACTGCTGTCCACAATCGCCATTGCAGCTGCCACTTCACCATGGCAATCTAAAACATAAAGTTTACCCAATTTGTTTCCTTTTGCAATTACCAATACCCCCTTGGTTACCTTCCAAGTATCTAAAGAAAATTTGGCATTGCATGTCCCTTGCGCATAAAGTTGGCTTACTGAAATTAAATTTCTTTTCAGCATGGAAATATGTCTCACATCCCTCAAAATCCATTTGTTTCCATTTTTTAGTTGTAACATGACATCACCTTTGCCTATTATTTCACATTCTTTATTATCACCAAGAAAAACTACCAAACTTACCTTCTTGGTAGTTTGTGAACTCCTCTCAACATGGACTAACATGAAAAGAGGCATTGGAATCGAGCACCCACAAAGTTGCAGTGGTGTCACTAGCTGATAGAACTAAAACACCATCATCTTTATCATATACAATGTTTACTTCATTGTTGCTTACCTTTTCTTGTGCCTTTTTGTAATTCCAATAATTCTTTTTTTTGTGACCCAATTTTCCACAAAACCAATAATCACCATTTCTACCCCTAGACTTCGATCTTGGTGCAGATTTGGACCTTCTTCTGTTATTATTTATGCCTTTGTCTTGACCCCTTCCTTTATTGCTAGTGCTTATAACAATCAAGGCATAACTAGATGAGGGTTCTTGACTTTTTCTCCTCATGTCTTCATTGAGAAGAATGGTTGCTCTGTACTCATCAAATTTTAATTTACTCTTGATAGCCATAGAAGTACTAACTACCATCATCACTCCTTCCCAGTTGTTCGGTAAAGAACATAATAATAGAATTTCTTTAATTTCATCATCCAAATTTATACCCGCCGAAATCAATTGAGTGACCAAAGTATTAAATTCATTTAGGTGATTGGACATGATCCCACCTTCTTTCATTTTTAAATTGTATAACTTCTTCATGATAAAAACCGTGTTTGATGTCAATGTCATCTCGTACATATCTGAGAGTTTACCCCATAGCTCTTTCAAAGTCTTCTTAGCTGAAACATTGAATAGAATGTTGCTGGACAACGAAAGAAAAATAGTGGCTCTTGTTTTCTTATCTAATTTCTCCCACTCTTCGTCAAACATTGAACCTTTTCCTCTGGCTTTCCCTTCTAGAGCGAATGAGAGATCTTTCTTAATTAACAAGGATTCCATCTGAATTTTCCATAGCCCGAAGTTCTACCCTAAAGAATTCTCAATTTTCCACTTATTTGCTTCGTCCATAATTCTAGAAATTCTTCACCGATTTCCAAAACAGCTTCACCACCAAGCTTCTTCGTCAAACTTCTTAACCAACTCTAATACCAATTGTTATGAAAAATAAAAGTAGATTGAAAAATATATAAGTAGAAAATTAGTCTTAAAAATAAGAACAGAGATACAAAACCATAAAGAAAAATAGAACAGTTTTAATGGGGTTCACCGTCAAAGGCTACGTCCACATGACGCAGGGGTTCTCTTTGTATTAATTCTCTTCAAGTACATTTTCAGTAGCTCTATATCATCCAATATATTTTTACATCTAATATCAACCTACAAGAAAGAGCATCTTGTAGATAGCCCAATGAAAGAAAATGAGAGGTCATCAAAAGAAGACAACACCAAGAATCGATTGTTACAGTAGATGAAGCGATTGGGCCTCACAGTATCAACAAAAACAGAGGGCTACAAAGAGAGTAGGGGTGCATAGGAGGAAAAAGAAGAGGAATGCTGGCAACACCATGGAAGGCAGTGTGGAAATGAGGAGGCGTGGGCCTGTGTGAGTGTTGGGTAGAGTGGAAATAGAGGACAAAGGGCGCTAAGGCTGTGATGACAACAATTAAAATTTGCATTTAAAATGTTAAGTTGCAAACCGGAAAAAGGGATAATAGCAGGTTGAAGAAATTGAGAATAAAATTGAATGCAAATAACTTTTGTTGGGAAATAAATGTATATAGCATTACGATGTATTAAGTTCATTTGAGAACATACTTGAATGCAGATACATTTTGTTTAAAATTTATGTTTGATTTCTAGAATTCGTGAAAAATCAAATTCTTTGAATGACAAACGAAGTTGTTATTTCAAGGATATCGTGAGGGTTGGTTTGTTTTGTGTCAAAATCTTAAATAAAGATTTAGCAATGAAGCACAATTATGAAAGATAAATTATACACTATTCAGTTTTAAAAATATGAAAAAGCAATAAAAAATATAGTTATGAAACCTTAATAGAAGGATAAACCCTTAAGGAAAAACCCTAGGATGGTGTAAGAATGGACGATTTCACTAAAGTGTAAGGGAACAAAATATTTTTTACATAAATCTAGGTTAATCAAATATAAATAATAATTATACAATTAACCTAGATTTAATTGAGGAGTTAAGTTGATCTATTATAAAACATATTTAGAAATTGAATGCAAATGAATAGGGTACTTACTTTGGGAACACTGACGAACAATTAATGTAAATGCTATGCATGATCTAGTCACTAATGTGCATAAATGAATGCTCCTAGTGTGCTAAATGTATCACATTTTAAATAGTCCCAAGAATCTATGAATTGGATTCAAACCCATTGGGATCAAACTTGAGCATCATGGGAATGACCTATTGCATTAAAATGATCTCTAATTCATGGATTGACCTTAACATAGTCTAGACTTTTGAAACTTGATTTATTGTAGTCTCTAGAATTTGATTGCCTATAACAAAAGTAGTATGCAAAAATACTTAAGGGGAATTTGTTGGATTGCAAGGATCATGTTCATGTAGGTCAACTAACTTTTTGAATCAACTTTATGACTTCAAGTAAATAATTGCAAACATCATGTATAAACTTGTGGATGCCATGATGCAAACATTGATTACTTCTAAGTTCCCAAATCATTTTTAAAAAAAATGAGTTACCTTTTTTTTTAATAGATGTTCTCTTAAGTTTCAATATGGATTAACTACACAAATGAATGTCTTTAAATACTAAGACATTGCAACTAGTTGCACAAGCATGTACCAAGTTGGCTCACAGTAACTAGTGAAAGGGGACAAAAAAATAGAATTAGAATTTAAAAGTTTAAATTTGGGGGTCTCAATCGTATGCCACTCTAGATGGATCTCACTATGAAAAGGGAAGATCTCAAGGAAATAAATAATTATATGAGAGAATATACTAATAAAATGGTGAACATATTAGATTTGTTACAAACTAGTAAAAGCATCAATACATACTATTAGATGGTTGATAGGCACAAATATAAATAGTAATATCTACCAAAGTATTGCACATTTATATTTTTTGTCAGATATATTTTTTATTTTTTATAATGCTTAACTAACAAGACTATTTATATATGTACTTATTGACCATCTAATATAACCAATAATTTTTTTTATTAATTTTTAACAATATCATGAATACTTTTTGATATATATACATAAGATTTTTTTATAATGCTTAACTAACAAGACTATCTATATATGTACTTATTGACCATCTAATATAACCAATAAATACTTTTACTAATTTTTAACAATATCATGAATATTTTTTGATAAATATATACATAAGATCTTTAATTATACTGAGGGTTTCCATTCATTTAGGAGCCCTCAAAGAAAGAAAATTGAAGATTGGCATGTAGAGATCAAATTAACAAAATTTTCACCATTTAAACACAAAAGCATTAAAATTAGCACTTGCGCTAGGAGGAGGTGCAAGGGGTATGCCAATAGAAAAATATATGTATAGTAGGGCACCCCTATGAATGGGAGGGCTCAAATATTGGGGGATTGGGCATCGCGACATCAATGAAATATTCTATCCACCATGACTGCTATTCCCTTTGATCTTTCGATCACTCTCAAGCAAAAGTTTAGAAATATTTGCATTACAAATTTGTAAAAATATAAATATTGAGGAATTTTAGTGAACAATCTTTGTTGTTGTGCACCATCTCACAACTTAACGTATTTATGCACACCACGTAGTGGAAATCATACAATCCTCTTCCTCAACTACAAGAGTGAAATGTCAACCATCTAGGAATACAAGAACCACCCAAAAATAAATGAATGACATAACTGTATCTAATAGGAATGGATGAGCACTAATCAACTCTATGAAGGAAAAGATGAGACATGATATAAATAAACCTCCATATAAAAACATATCCCTATCTTTACTTTACTTTGTCATAAGCATGTCAAGGATAAAAGGATGATATGAATGGAATACAATAGTATATCAAATTTTGAAATGTATGCTTAAACATCATCTACGATACAATGTCTAAAATGAGCCATTATGTAGAATGTATTAGTGGGGGGTGGGGCGGGATGAGGGGGGGGGGGGAGGGTGGGGGGGCGTTTGATAAAAGTTGTATATCACCATGCAAACTATACAAAACTTAATAAGTATAATAAGCATGAACAAACTCTAGGAAATCTAAAATGACTGATACAATTAGAATAACATCATATCTAGAATGACATAAAAAAAACAAGTTATAAACACTAAAGAATGACCTTAAGGTGGTGTATGATAATTAAAAAATGTAAAGGAAAATAAAATTTCCTTACGGTTAACTTGGCTTGATTAAGTAAATGGAATCTATTAAGAATATATCAACTTACATTTACTAAAATATAGTTGGGATTATATTTAATAATTTACAATAGCTAAATTAGGAAACTAAATCAAGGATAAGGCATCACTTACCTCTATGAAAACAACAAAGATCCTTGATATTAGATTTGAATATGTTTGAGAAATCTGATCTCTCTATCAAATGAGTGCCTTTGAATCTATGTTAGATTAGATCCATACTCTATAAGAAGAAAAATTTAGAAGTCTAGAAGAAAGTTGTGGTCATAGACTAGTCCTTTGAATCTAAATTACAATGGAAAATTTCTCTTATGCTCATCTAATAGATCTCTATCTACTTCGATATTTTTCATAATTTGAGGATTCGTGGTATATAAAAATACGTTGGAAGGGTTGTCATTTTGTCACAACCAGAAAAGTTCTCTTAGCTCAATAATTGAAAAAGTATACAAGATCTAAAGATAGCATGCAAGAGCTCTAAAATGATGTATGTAGATTTTTTGTTCTTTTTAAGACACTAAATTGAAATGTGACTATTAATTACTCCTTCAATGCTTTGGAATGCGATAGAACATGTGAAATCTTCAATATATAAAATGAAGATAAATGTATGGATAGGTATAATAAATAAATAATAGATGAGAATGTGTGTCCAAATGTGAAAGAGGTAAATACCAAGTGTATAAGAATGTGTATATGTAGATGGACAAAGACCAAGGGAAAAAATCCAACTATCTCGAGATAAATGTATGTATAGGTATAATAAATAAATAATACATGAGATGTGTGCCAAATGTGAAAGAGATAAGTACCAAGTGTATATGAATGTGTGTACGTAGATGGATAGAGACCAAGGGTAGGAATCCAACTTCGATAAGATTGCATGACTTATATATATATATATATATCAAAACTCTTCTGGAACACAAAATTAACTTTAAAAAATGATTGGATACCCAAATTTTACCATTACAGTTCTATAATAGTATAATTTCAAAAAGTAATTTTAAATTTACAAAATCATCTATAGTCCATTTTTTCTTAATAATTTATAAAAGTTAGACTTCATAATTTTTATTTTTTTTTGTGGACAATGCTTATCTTCCTCCCATATACAACCTCCAAACCTGTGACTATGTATCATCCTACCTGAGTTGCGATGATTAACATTTATGCATGACTCCCTTGTACCATGGTAGCCATTATTCCCTTTTTTCATCGCCATGCAGTATTTTGAGTGGAAGTTGGCTCCAAAAATCTTTCATTCTATTGTTTGTTAATTATGAATAGATTGAGAGGCGGGGGCCTAGTTCGATTGACTAAAGCATCCTAAGCATCTTGTTGCAGGCAAGAGGTCACGAGGTCTAGTCTCCCCACAAACCCATGGTATCAAAAGGCGTGTCGCACCAGTGCCACCGGTCACGTGAAAAAAGTTTACCAGAGGCACTGCAATTTATAAAAAGACGAATATCGACCATTCTTGCAAGTCTAAAATTAGAAAGAAAATTACCACAGCTGTAAGGAGACTAATGTGGGGCGTCTAGGGGATCAAACCCTCGACTGCTCTGGCAGATGGTGAGGTTATGGTAAAAGGTTTCATTTCTATTAATGATACGAGGTATTGTGAATGCATTCCACAGGAATGGCGCGAGGGTATATTTATACAACTTCTTCCAGAATCTGCATTGCTAACGTATACTAACTACTCTTGTCTCAAATCTTCAGTTAAGTTACATTTTTTTAATAGAAGCAAAGAAGGCTCAGATTTTCTGTCAAAATTTTGTATGGGATGCAGTACTTGCTCCGCAAGCATCTGCACGCTACATTGTCCCTGAAATGTAGTGGAACACAGCTTATCTTCTGTGTCTCCTTGCGTCTTCCTGACAACTTTGTTTATACCTGGCAACTCTTGGCAAGGATTCACAGAGCGCAGGACTTGCAGATCAAAGTTTGAAAGACTGGAAAGAAAAGCACATCCCTTCTTTGCAAAGTAATATGGAATTTCAATGAATCGTAAATACAAATAATAATAGTAATCACAATAGCGCTACCTGCCAGACTATAAATTAAGCATAAATGCATCTGTTAAGTGGCTTAAATTTAATATTTATTGCGAGTTTGCATATATTCAAATTTCAAACAATGTCTAATCTTAGAAATTAATTATATTTTCACATCTTTAGAAGAATCCTACAAACTATTTCTGCACATTTTAAAGATGTTTCTTACAGCATTCTATTTCTCAACTTAATTAGCTGTTTCATATCCACACCTATTGCAGATGTGATGAAGGATTAAAAATGTTTCATTTTCCCTCAGAGTTGAGAAAGGCAGAGCAAGAAGTACAAACTCAAGTTAATAGTTGCATTGAGGAAGCCCTGAAACTCGGCAAGGATTTTGGAGTATCTTGAATGAATGAAATGGAGGGAAGTTGCAAAAATTAAAACAGTGAGAAGCTCAGAGTGACTTGGAGAATGAAAAAATTGGAGGAAAAAGGATTTCCGAGAATAGGTATACAGTATTTACTATTTCTAGTACTTAAACTTTAATGGATATGGAGTGATGGAGGATTAATCATTCCCTCTTATGATTTATAAAACTATTCTTTCGTGCATTCTTTTTGTATTCTTCTTCAGGTTTACAGAGGAAAGAGAATTTAAAAAGGGCCAAAGAAATTACTCCACCATGCTTGCTCTATGCATGTCTTTTCAGGTTTACAGTTTCAAAGAAAATTTGCAAAGGGCCACTGAACTGCAGAGGACACAAGAGGAGAAGCAGAGTAACATGAGGCTGTGACCATCTACTAGAAGGCAATATGGAGATTAGTTCTTCTGGTGCAAATAGATCATTAATTGATGAATTTCTTCAGGCATTACTCAAGTTCATGCTTGTTCCGCTGAAATCATTTATTATTGTAATTTACAGATACGAGGGATCATAATTTTTGTTTGTTTTTTGCAACATCATGTGCTGCAGAAACAAAAAAATAGAAGGGGACTTTTCTATCCAACTTCATCAAGAAACAAAAAGGTCAGCAGATAGACAAAATAAGAAAAGAATTGGAGACCGAATGTCTTGAGACATCGATAAAAAATAATTAAGCAAGTAAAAGATGGGAGCAATTCAGATCATTTACAGAAGATGAAATGGAAAGTTCTCAAGATGAATCAAAAGCCAAGCAAATAATGAACTGCAAGATTAATATTACTGAAGCTTACCAGAACAAAAATTGTATAAGATAAAAAGAACCAATACTGATCTCCCTGTTGCTGCTGTGATCTATTTGTAACAAACGAAAAAATAAATCTTAAAATATCGGATTTTTCATTGGAGATAAGTGAATTTTACAATAATAAGGCAAATTCTTCCAGTAAACCAGATTATGCCTGCACTGGAACCCTTCTTTGGCATAATTACTCTAAATACAGATCTCCAATCGAATCGGATTTCCTTCTTTGGCATAATTTGACGATGTTCTTTACAACTCTAGGCGACTTTATTTGTAGTTGCACAATGTCGGTTAAGCATGTTGTGGGTGCACAGGGCGGTGAAGGTAAAAAGATAAGGATAAAAACACCCTGCGTGGAATGTGACAGCTGCAGCAAACAAACGGTGGAGATAAGAATGAAACCGAATCAGATCATAGTGCGCTCAGTCGGTGTGGGAGAGTCACAATTTGTTTTCAGGCGTGTTTCCAGTTTCCGGCGTGAGACATCATTCAGGCGTCAGACAACGTTCATTGAATTTTACAGATCTTGAAATCACCCGAAACACCTTGGATTTTTAAATCAGGGAGGCGCTGCGGTCATTGTCCAACAAGGAAGTAGGCAAAATTCATGGTTCAAAAAGCAAATACACCTTGTGCGCATTTGATCTGGTTTTTGTAGGTTTTTGGCCTAATTTCAGTGCCTAAGATCTCGTATCATCGTCTTACTGTAAAAGATTGGTTCATTGCAATAACCACTGATGGGACATTTATTGTAATTAATTCCATGTTGAATTCATTGGGGTCATTTGGTTATAATTTTGAATACAGTCAAACGAAAGGGGAGATCCATGTATAGATGCAGTTTATCTTCAACCCTTCGAACATATATTAAAATCACACTCAGAATCCCAAGAAAAATAATTATAGAGTCATAATCAAGCTCAAATCAATGCAGAATGTCACCAATACCAATTTTATACTCACAAAAATATTGTTGTGATACAACTGTTCTTAGGCAATAGAGCTGAGAAAAGAAAGGAGTAGTTTTAAGAACATTTATTTTTTGAACAAAAGAATAAATTTCAGACATTGCAGGGGTTTGATCAGTGAACTAATTAGGATATATATATACACTCAGAGAAATAATACATTACAAATCCCCAACAACTTAACAGTTAACCTCGTAAAAGCTTCTTGCTCTCTTTTTGAAGGGCAAAAAATTCAATTATAGGCAGTTGCAAAGTATTAATGGCTAGAAACTAGCAGCTACAGAGGTAATAGCTACAGGAATGACTTCATCACATGACTTACACCATGAAAAATACCATTGCAGTGACAGTCACTGTTTCAGAGGATAAATGCCCTGAAGATGAAGAGGCAAATAGCCCAACATTGGGACGTCAGAATATTGTATGATGTGTGAAAGGCCACTAAAGTGAAGAAGTAGTATAATTATCTACATAACTGAAGCATCTAGAGAGGTCTCAATCCTGTAGAAGCTTTGCTGATTGTCTTTCCGTGGCTAATGATGAAGGTGGTCTAAATCTTGAATCTTAGATTTCTAAAGCTTCAGTTCCATTGTTCATAGCTGAAATATATTGAGTTTGGATTGGCAGGGGATCAGGGAAGAGCGGGCTGCATACAATGGTTTTCCAAGTTTCGCAAACAAGAGCGAGCTTGTAGTGTTGATAGAAGAGTGGGCTGCATACAGTGCTTTTCCAACGTTTACAAACAAGAGCGAGCTTGTAGTGTGACGTTAATGGCACCCTCAGCAAACACTCTCTGCCAATGTCATCTGGAAGACCTGGAATTATCTCCACTGCCATTGTCTTTTCCCTCTCAGCAATTCTGTGGCTAAACATATTGGGCACCCTTGTGCTTTAAATAAGTAGGGAGTTGAATTTAGTTCGTTTTGTTTTTTTATTTTTATTATTAGTTGAATTTTATTATTGCTTTTCTTAATTTAATTTTAATTTTTTTCTTTTTCAAATTCTCTTTTCTAAATATTAAATTTTGTCTTCTTTTAAAAAAATATATATTTATAATTTTTTTTCTTTTTTAAATATAATGAAAACCCTTTCAATTATATATATAAATTATGGTCAATATTCTACTATACTAAATAAGTTTGATTATTGTTTTTTAAATTTATTTTTAATATAGTCTTTGTTTAATGTTATGTTTATTTATTAATGTTTAAAATAATATTTTAGAAATATAATGTTATTGTTGATTAACTAAAATAAAATGAATCACAATCCTTTTTTAGTTGTAAATTACAACAATTTAATTATAACACCACTTTCATTATAAATAAATTAATATATTTATTTTAGATAAATTAATGTACGACATTTTCAAAAAATATCATTCTCAATTTTTATTTTTATTTTTTAAGTATAGTGAGAACCATTTTCAATTCTATATAAATTATGGTAAAAAAATTATTTACTATAATTTTATTATATAAATAAGTTCGATTATTGTTTTCCAAATTTATTTTTAAAATAAAATATTATTTTTATTAATTATAATAAGATTAATCACAATTCATTTTTATTTGTAAATAATAACAATTTAATTGTAACACCACTTTCATTATAAATAAATAATACTTATTTTAGATAAATTAATGTAATAAAATTTCAAAAATATCACTAATATAAAACTTTGTGTCTTACTACCATAGTAGAATGTCTCTCTAATAAACAAGGCCGTGATGTTGTGAAGTTCCTACCAAGTGCTTGTAAGACAGTTTTGTTCTTTGATCTATAGAAAAATTGAGATCGACATTGGTTCAATATAACTGGGTCAAACATGGAACCATTGACCATTTTATAATTTGCTATCTCTATTGTTGCTATCTTTTTTGTGTTAATGATAAAATAAACTCATTACAGTAGCTTACATCTATTAAGGCTTATAGAACATATATAGACTTAACTGATACAATTTTTTGGAGATCATATACAGACTTTCAGTTGGTGAGACAGGGGTATACATTGCAGCTCCATAGACCAGACATGGACATAGAAATACTAAAAAATTACACAAGACATATTGTATCGGAATTAGAACACAGATTATACAGAGGCATCTCTAACAAAAAAAAATTGAAATCCTATTTTTGTTGAAATCCTCCAAGGTACCCCAATTGATTAAGGTATTGATGGCTTCAAGTTCATCTTTAGAAAAAACATTTGTTGTCTCATGGATGGAAATGGTGGACAGTTGAGTTGCTTTGGCATCTTTGGAACCTTTCTCTCTGTTGGCTTGGTGTCTGAACTCCTCTTTGGAGGTCCTGAATGCCTACATGTTCATATAGCCAAACTTGGGTGTCCATGTTGTCACGAGTGCATGTACATGACTTCCTTTAGGTGGACAAGCAAAGTACCATCTTTGAGTAGCTTGAGAAACTTGCTTTCTGCTAACTCCATGGTTGCCAAAACCTGCAAGGCAATATTGAAAAACGTGAGTCTTTTACTAGACTCGGTAAGATTCCTCTAAACTCCATTGTACTTATCCCCATTCCTTGCTTTCCAAATAACCCATAATTTAAGTTGTTAAGATAAACCAAAAAAGATGAAGTTATTTACTGAGATTAACATCAAAGCCCATTAGAATCTCATTCCAATTGAGCTTCCTATTTGAACTCCAAGACTCGTGATTATTCCAAAACATATCCCAAATTTCATTAGCAAACAGACAGTAAAAATAAATATGATATACACTTTTCAGAACTCTGCAAATTTCACACATATCAACATCAGAATTTTTAAATTTAAAGGGAACCTTTTGAAGCAAAACAAGCCATCTGAAACAATTCTTTTTAGCATCTATCCCATTATACCATAGATAAGAGAAAGTTTTTTGCTAGACTTTATCTTCAAGGTTAGTCCGCCAGGTCTTGTTCAAGTAATCAGAAGGGGTGCAAGGTGCAAGGATTTCTTTATAAATAGTTCTAGTTTTTACCTTCAGCAAGGGGAGAGTACCCAACCATTGGATGACAATTGGAACATCTTTCCATTTTTTCATTTGTAGATTAGGAAGTCAAGTGTTACAAGCTTCTTTTAGCATAGAGTAGGTTATGAAGTTAGAGGATAACAGCCTATAGTCCTTTCTCAACTAGTCCAAAAAAACCAATGATCCACCTTTTATAATGTTGTTGAAGGTTGTAATTCCCATTTGGTTCCACTTTTTTGCTGAGCAGCCCTGCAACAAGGCTAAGGGCTTACCATTATGCTCTAAATTCCACTAGATGGACCTTCCTGGGTGGATCATGTTGTTGTTTGAATTAGTTAGGAGAGGGCTAGAGAACTTACATCTAATCATTTCCCAGGCCTTCCAGATACTTCTAAATACCAATGATCCTACAAGTAAAATTGGATACTTGATGATGAGGAGATCACAAAAAGGTAGTGCCTTCCAAGACTTTTCCAACTTGGGAACAACTTGTGAGATGTTATTCCTAATTAAAACCTTCCAAGGTTCATTCCCATCTAGGGCTCTGATGACCCACTTTGTTGTAAGAGCGATACCATAATTTTTAGGTCCTTTAGACCTAAACCCCCGTAGGCCTTTTCCAAACAACACCATGTTCATTTGAAAGAATGCAAATTCTTCTTGCCTTTCCCATCGGACCAGAGAAGTCCTCTGATTTTCTTTTGAACTTCATTGACTTGATAGCTATTAAAGAAGCAAACTGAGGAAAAGTAGAGAGTATAAGAAGATAGTATCTTTTGGCAGACTTGTACTCTACCAGTAAGGGACAAGTAGTTTATGTTCCAACCATCCAACTTTTTATCAATTTTTGATTTCAACCAATGCCACATCTCTTTTATGTTTGGAGATACTGAGAATGGGATCCCTAGATACCTTATCTATTTTTGAGGGCCCCCCACTGAAAATCAAACCTTTGCACCCAATTAGGGGGGGTGTCAAGCCATCCTAATAAGATAAACTTAGCCTTTGAGGTCTTTGCTCTAGAGGCTAGGAAAAACAAGTCTAGTTTGGTCATTAACCTACATAAGTTCTCCTCTTCCAACTCCAAGAAGATAGAGGTACCATCCACAAACTAGATATTTAGCAGCTCACTACTATCAAGTAGAGATACCCCTCTCACTTTAGGAGATATACTGTTGTCCCTTAGCAGATAATGAAGATCATTTGATGTAATGACATACAAGGCAAAAGCAATAGGATATTTCCAACTTGATGGCTTCAGACTTGGTTCCATTCACTTTTATCATGATAGATGCATCGTTTAGGAGGGTGTTGATCATCTTGGTGAAGTCTTGTGGGAACCCAAATTCTTCTAGGGTCATTTAAAAAAAAAGACCACTCCATGAGCTGTCATAGGCCTTCTTGAAATCCAATAGGATCATTGCTACATTCTACTAAGATCTTTCGGCCCAATCTAGAGCCTCCCAACTAGTTATCAAGTTTTCAAGTATGTATTTCCCTTTGATAAACCCAATCTTGGTTGAGTTTATGAATTTGGGGAGGATATTGGTAAGTCTCAAAGCAAAAACATTTGCAAGCACTTTGTAGGAGACATTCAAAAGAGTGATAGGCCTCCAATTTTTAATCAATGTTGTGTCCCTTTCTTTAGGCAATATTTTAATAAGGCCTTGGTTAATGTAGTGCCCCAAGAATCCTTTGGCAAGGGCATCCATGTAGACCTCATGAAGATCCCCGCAAATCCAATCAATGAAGACCTTGTATAACTCCATGGGGAGACCATAAATCCCATTAGATTTATCATTACTCATGGCAAGGATTTCTCTTTTAATCTATTCCTTAGATATCTCAACAACTAAATATACATTGTCTTCCTCATAAATATTCCTAGGCATCAAGCTCTTGAGCTTGTTTCTAGCCTCCAAACAGTCTGCCCCATCATCTTCAGATTTAAAGAGGTCCTTGTAGAAAAGGGTAAATTTATGCAAGATGTCTTCTTGTTTTGACATTGTCACACCATTGTGACAGATTTGATCTATTTGTTCCTTCATGCCTTTTTCTTTAACAAACTTGAAGAAGAGTTTTGTCCCTTTATCCCTATTACTTATCCAATTGAGCTTAGCCCTCACTTTCAACCCCTAAATCTTATTGGCTTGCAGCTTCCTTGAGGAGCATTTTTCCTTGTTGATCTCCTCATAGAGTTACTCATCCATATGGGTTCTTGAATCCTTGCTTCAATAGCTAGTAATTCATCTTGGAGGTGATCTTCTTCCTTCCTCCTATCCAAGGACTTTTTTTTCCAATTGTCTAAAAGATACACTTCCAAGCTAAGACATTTTGATTCCATCTTTCAATAGGGTTGAGGTCTTTCAACATCCACCTATTGATTCCTCGTAGGGTGTTTACAGCCTCAATACAATCTTGATCTCTCAACAAACTAGTGTCGAGAAACAAGTTATCCTTATTTTAGGACTAATCTTGAGCCCATTGTTAATAATTATCTTAGCTTTAATTGGATGATGATTTGATAGTGTATACGAATAAACCAAAACTTTAATTCCTTCACTGAAAGGCTCAAAGCAACATAAATATTTATTGGCATAGAACCTATCCAATTTTCTATAAATTCTTTTGTTACCCTTCTAAGCATTACACTAGGAAAACTAAACACCATTGCTTTCTTGTTTAAGACCTTCAAGAGGATCAATAATATGATTTTATTTTTCAATCTGATCCAAGAGTGCCTCTCATTCCTTGTCCATTCCATATTAATTTGAACCTTCTTATCTTATATATGCTCAATCATGTTAAAATCCCCGCCTATGACCCAAGGGACACCCGGTAGCCCTATAAGCCACCTCCAGAGCTCACTCCTTCCAAGGTAATCATTTGGAGCATAAATTGATCATACATTTAATTTGGCATCACCCCTTTCAAAGGTGTCCCAAACTACTCTGTTGCATGGAGAGACATCTAAATTAGTGAGGTAAGGTTTCCATTTATTAGCCACCAGGATGGCAACACCTCCTTTTCCTTTCTCATGATTGGAGGTCATGAACCATGAATTCCCCTAGATAAACTTTAAGTTGTTTTCAAGCATAAAGCCTACATCCTTAAGCTCTTGCAAGAGGAAAATGCCATTATTTTGATCCAAATTAAGAAATATTTTGACTACATACTTTTTGTTAGGGGACTCTAAGCCCCTGACATTCCATGAGGTACAATTAAGCATCATTATTGCACTTGGGGGTAGATAGCTCTTTGGCATTCTTAAACATTTCAAAAAACTTGACTGTACTTTCCTCATTTTCCATTCTCTTAGGAGAGGGAATTGTTAGCACTATGCTAGTATTATTTCTTTTCCTTTTGGAGATAACAGTACCATTCTTACAAATTGCTATGGTGTTTCCTTTCTTCCCTCCCCTCTTTTTAGGTTCCTTAGGGGGAGGAGGAGGGACAAAGTCACCATCAATGGTGCCAACATTTTGCAAGCTCAACTCAGACTTACTTTCAAATTCTTTCCCTTCAAAATTATCCATGTTCTCATCACAATGGAGGCCCACTAAACTTCCAGGGGTCTCCCCACCATCAAGGTGGCTAGAAGGACCAGTAGGATCACTGGTAGGCAAAGGAATAGAGTCCTCAACAAGTGGAGCTTCAGTCATCTCCACTGACCATCTACTGACCATATTGGTCAGGGCATCAAGGGAGTCCCCACCCGAGGCAAAGGAAGAGCCCCCACAATTACCTACATTGGCTTCCTCGACCCCTCCTGTGACACCCACGATAGTGGAATTCTCAA
Source organism: Sequoiadendron giganteum (assembly GCA_007115665.2). Classification (NCBI taxonomy): domain Eukaryota; kingdom Viridiplantae; phylum Streptophyta; class Pinopsida; order Cupressales; family Cupressaceae; genus Sequoiadendron; species Sequoiadendron giganteum. The sequence continues at coordinate 824,426,154 of CM021102.1, forward strand.
CAAATAAGGGATCCATCTTTTTAGGGTTGAATTCAGAAGGATTTTTGGTGGAATGATTAGGTTCAAAGGCATAGATTAAATTATTGACCATGGAGGAGTTATTACTTTCCTTTTTGTTCTCATTTGCTTGAAAATCAGAAATACCAATTTCTTCATCAACTATAACGCCATTAACATAAGTTTTGATAACTTCAATTTTATTTTGAGAGTTCCTATTCAAGTTACCACCTTTTTTCATGATATCTTTTAAGGCTAATTTTTGTGCATTCAACTTACCAGAGCCTACTAGAACATCAAATCTGGAGTTAGGAGTAGGGGACGACGGGAAAGAATACTAGAAGGCAGCGAAGATGGGGGAGTGTCTGAGGGAGGAGACTGGTGGCTATAGATGGAAACCACCGGCATTGAAACCGATTGAGGAAAAGTGACCAAGGACCCAGAGACACAAAGAGGGTCGACACCAGACAGGGGAGGTGTCACCTAGGGAGAGGTAGAAGGGGCAAAGACACCAGGAGGGGATTCCAGGCCAATGGAGGGTGCCAAAGCCCCACTAGAGACCACATCCCACTCGACCAATGAATTTTGCCTTTCAAAACTCTCAGAGGGATTATTTAGTTGTTGGCCCAAATCCCCATGAATCAACGAGTAATTATTTCTCAAATTCCCTTCTTTCCTACACAAATAGCATGCACCAATCTTTCCAAGGATTTCAATAGGACAGACATGGATAAAAACATCCAATTTGAGACCAATGTTTCTAGGTAAAACCACCCCAGGGTTAAGGGAGACAAGAACATGAGCATTTAGGTTCGACAAGGTGACCTTAGGCCAATCTAGTTTGATCACACTGCCAAAGGGTTCCATAACTTGTGCTATAAATGACCACATGTCCTATGGAATATTCTTGATCAGTAGCCACCTAGGGCTAGACAAGACTAATATTTCATCATAGTTGGCCCCCATTGTCTAGGATAGAACCCTAAACATAGATTTACCAACACTCTAGTAGGGTTTCTTCAAAAAAAAATCTTGCATATCATGATTTCTAAAATATATTAAGGACAAGTCCTTTTGAATCATACAACACAAAGAAATTTGCACATTTAATTTTTATTCCATACATAACTGAACCAGTTATCTAGGTATTTTCCTAAGGGGAGATTCACCAGGTCAATGGCAACCAGGAAAACTGTGACCTCAAATAGCCTGCCCCTCTCCTTATGAATAGAATCAAGAATATTAAATTTGGAGCAATAATAGTAGTATCTAGAGGAGCCTTACCTTGCGACCCACCATTCTCACTAGAACTTTCTCCTTCACCTATGGAGTAGAAGCAAAATTTCACACTCACCAAGAAATTAGGGTATTCATTAGCAACTGCATCTTGGGAGGTCTTAGGGTGGTTATTACCATTAACAACCCCATTAGAATTTGTTGAGTCCCCAACAGGATCGAGGGGGTTCGAACCACCTTCCATTGATCTTCACATGATTGACAGGCAATTCGGCCAGCAAAGACAGGGAAATAAAAAAATAGCGAAAACACAAACAAAAACATCGAAAATCCAAGAGACAACACATAAAATGAGGCAAATAATGAGGAAAACCACCGAGGGGTACAAAGGAAGCATACCTTTGTGGGGGAGGGTCAGTCCTCCCCCACCAAGAAGTTGACTAAGCCTTCAAACCAAAATCCAGAACCAACCTTCCTCATTTCTCCTTCCCCATTTTTCACATAAAAAGTTATCACATCATTCATCTTCCCTTGTTTCTATCTTATCCACCAATACCTCAACTAGTGGTTGTAAAATTGGTGGGGGAACTACAATAGTCTATCAAATAAGAAGGTATGCTAGACAAGGTTCTAACCTTGCCCCCTCCGCTATTGTGTCCCCCTCTACTACATGTTTGTTTAAACTATTATTGGAAATGAACCATCTTGATCCTTTACTAAGGTTGGTAAATCAATTAGTTCTAAAAATTACTTTCATTTCAAATATGTGTGTGGCCTTTAACAAGAAGAACAAAATACCTACATTTCAAGAATATTAATTTATAAATTTATATTATAATCAACAATGTACAAATCTAAAATTTACATGCTAGCAAATATAATAAATGCTAGCGAATCTAAAATTTACATTTTTAATACTAAGTTACCTTTTTCAAGGAGATTGGTGGATTTTCTAGGCTTTCAAAAGGTTGACCTTCCCTGTGCATACCTAGGAATTCCTTTTTTCATGGGAATGAATAAAGTTCAGTACTAGTATAAAGTGATAGAAAGAATTAAGTCTAGAATACTCTCTTGGAAAGCTAGATGGCTTTCTTTATCCGAAAGGATTTTGATGATAAAATCAGTTCTAGTCAGAAATGGCAGCATGTTTACTCACAGATAGAACATGTCAGGAAGCGGCCATGTAGGCCAATAAGTGGACAGTCATGTAGATCATCGATAGGTTGTAATAATTTCAAAGTGATCCCTTGGGAACCCTTCAAAATGAAGAGGGGTCTACTCAAGGGACGCATTGTTTGAAAGCGAGGTCTAGTCAAGTTGCCCCCAAGCTAGATGCAAAGATGTGAAGCGGGTCTAGTCGAGTTGCCCCTGAGCTAGACGCAAAGATAGGAAACTGGTCTAGTCAGGCTGCCCCCAAGCTAGACATCAAGATGTGAAGTAGGTCTAGTCAGGCTTCCCCTAAGCTAGATGTCATAGAGAATATTTTCAAAGGGGTCCCTTAGGAACCCGGTGTGAAAAGAAAGGGTCCACTCAAGGGACGTGATGTTCGAAAGCTAGTGTCTTCTATCTCTAATCGATTAATCATCAAGGAATCATTTTGAAAGATGTTCAAGTCATCAAGTAATTTGAAAGGAAGGATATGCCCCCACGCAAGGGGAAGATCAAATTTGTTCCCACTTTAGAGGAGGGTTTCCACATCCTTTCTCTACGAACTCGTGATGAAGAAAATGTGTTCCATTAGGTTTTCAAGTTGAGAATGCAATTCTATCAAAGAAGTGTGTGAAGGATCTTGAGAAAATATTCGTTGGCAATGAATGAATTTTTTGAGGATCAAGTGATTTAGAGGCAGCGTTGTCACACATGAGAGGGACAACTTAAGCAAATAAGAGAGAAAGATAAAGAAAAAGCAAGAGGAAAGAGAACATAGATAGAGGGCACAGGGGTAGTCTGATATTTCGGGGTCAGAGCTGCTCATAATAGTCTGATATTTTAGGGTTAGAGCTGCTCATAAATATATATAAGTATAATAATAGTATATAAATGAACTATCATCAACCCCTTACTATATCAGGCCATATGAGGAATGCACAAAAAGACAGTAAAAATAAAAAATTGGGTCAACATGGAAGGGAGGCCTAAATGCCCCTAATGCTTTGCATCATCTCCAATTTGTCAAAATTCAATCACAAACATGGAAGAATGATGATACACATAGAAGAAGGTTTACAACATAAATACCATGCCTATATCCAGGCACCAACAGGGGTGACAAGGGTCATCAGGGCACACATAGCATGATCACGGGGGAACACATCACAACACACACTAATCTAGAGATAAAAAAGGGGTCTCCCCCTAACACTGATCAACCAATAGTTCATCAGCTTCCCACTCTAGATCATCATGGGGGGAAGGAGGATGAGCCTACAATGGTGGAATGTTAAGGGGAGGAGCTTTCAACCCTCCCGCAATAAGGGCTAAGGAAGAAGGACCTCCAAGGTCTCTATCACTCAACTCTTGTGGGTCTAAGGTCAACGACTTCATGAAGATCGCTGACAAGGTCAGAACTTCATCCACCGACTTAAACATACACTTAACAGGAGTAACATTTTTACCTCAGCAGATGGAGGAGTTTGCGCTTGAGGTTCACCGCTACGCTCACTAAGCGATTCGGGAGCAGTGACGAACTCAGGCGAGGCCGGGACTGGTTTTGTTACTAGGACAAAACAAGTCAGTGCAAGGCCACCTTTTGGAGAAGGTGGTCTCCTCTTATGTCCTCCATTTCTAGAAGGACCAATCTCTACCTTCTTCTTCATTGGGGGAGGCAAACTCACCACGGACAAGGCAAGAAAGGCAAAGCAACGGGAAGAAAGAACCATAGTAGATACGACTGAGGTGTTAATCACATCCACAGGCTTCAGGAAAGGTGGGATATCCAGAATAGATGTCAACAAGGGTGGCTCCCCGAAAGGAGCGATGAACACCTACACCCTTTTAAGGTCAGGCACACTCGCGCTCACAGCAGAAGCCAGGAGTGATGCAGAGCTAGTTTGAATGGGAACAAAGGGGAGAAGAGAGGAGGACACAACAAAAGGCTTTAATACAAGGGCAGTCATCTCCTCTTCCTTCCTCTGTGAGGCGGCCTGCTAAGCCAAGAGATCTTTTCACCAACGCTTGCAGTCACCCGCAAGGCAGTTTCTGTGACTCTTCAAACTAGAGGTCAGAGGTTGCAAAGGAGCGAAAGGCTCTTGCTCAGCCATGGGGGTGTCCTCCGTAGTTGTTTCCAATGGAGGGATAGACTCTTGCATAGGAGCAGGAGGGATAGGTTTAGAGACAGCAAGAGGAGTTGGCTCCAACGCCTCAGCGATAGGCCTCTTCTCGTTCACTGCTTAAGGAGCAGGGGCGGTAGGAGGCCGCGAAGGCCAAGACGCAGAGGCTTCCCCTCAAGGGGATTTCTTCCTATCGTACAAGTAGTACCAAGGTCTAGGAGGCTTGGTAGGGAGATCCAATATCCTGATATTGTTTTTACACCAAGTAAGCACCATCGGATTCAATGGATAAAGATCAGGTTTACTCATCCAATACTCTTCCCAAGAAAGGGGAGTGGACAAGGCAACTCTAGAAGGAGCAAGCTTCCCCTTTCCCTTTCAAGAAGAGGAGGTAGTTGGTTGTTCTACTATGGGAAGGGTTAGTTTTGGTTGTCCCTTGCCCCCAGTTTTATACTTTACATAGTTCTTGTAAAGTATGTCTATTCTTGGAGGAAGCAGATTGACTGGAGCGGGCCAAAAATGATCTAATGAATATCCCCCATGAGATACCAAGGGTTGGTATTTCGTGTTATGCACTACGTGCACAACACTTCATGGGAAAACTTTAAACATTTATGAATTACAGAGGCAATCCCATTCATGGAAGCTAGCCAGGGTATACCTAACTTCACCTTGAATAGGTTCAAATCAAGAATAACATCGAAATTCGTGTCTACGTTCTTAGGTCCAACCAAGACGGGTAGTGTTATCTATTTATAGGATTTAAGAGTAAGGCCATCATGTGTATGGATGATGGACTTCATTTTTTCGTATTCCTCCCTTTGCAGGGAGTCCAAAAATAGAGTCTCCTCTGTGATGACATCCACCCTACTCGTGGGGCCGACTAAGACCCCCATCACAATGTTGCCATTGAGGTGAGCGAGAATGTATAACGAAGAAGTTTTGTCATTTGTCAATATATCTTGCAAAGTGAATGCTATATCTAGAAAATCGGTCGCAAGATGAGGAGAAGAGGTAACAGTAACCATGTTAACGTATGCCTCAAGCTGAGTGATAGAATCAAAGTGATCGATAATCATGTTAGAAAAATGCGACAGAAACAAGCTCATGTATATTTGCAATTCACTATTAGCTTTCACCACTGATTTGTTTATATTTTGTTTGCTTCCATCAAGATGAATAGTATCATCCTCGATGCGATCATGTATCTCATCAAATATCGCATGCAACGTTCAGTATCATGTTCATTAACTTGATGGTATTTACAATAGGCATTTCCTTCATACTAACTAGGATAAGGCTCCCTAACGGGCTTAGGGCTTGGAAAGTTAATGATCTTATCCTTCAACAACTTCTGTAAGATGGAGGAGTAAGATTCTGATAACTTTGTGAATTTTTAGTCACGTATGAGGTCATTGTTATCCACAACAGCTACTACATTCGCAATGGCTTTTCCTTTTCCAAAGATTGATATGATGGACTTCCCTTTGGGATGAGAGCATGAGGAAGGCCCCCCAAATTGAAGCATCGTCTGTTGATACTCTTGTAGGGCCACACACAAATGCACGAAAGAAAGGTATTTCATAAGGGAAAACTTCTCTTGCCATGGCCTTCGTAAGTTCCCTATGAACACCTTCTACACATCGGAGTCTGGTAATGGGTATGAGATTTGTGAAGAGACCACATGATAGCGCACTATGAAATCAATAATCTTCTCATTATCCCCTTGTTTACATCAGACAAGGTCAGAAAAGGTCATCTTAGGTCCAATGTTGGCTTGGAACTGTCATAGGAACTAGTCCACAAGTTAATCAAATGAAAAGATAGAATTATCAGGCAAGGAATAGTACCAATCGAGTAATGTGTCCTTGAGAGGTCGAGGGAATAGTACCACCGCCACTTCCAAAGCCACTACCATGACCTATGTCAGAACCACTTCCGCCAATACCACCTCTGCCACCAAAGCTGCCACCACCAAATCCTCCACTAATCATCCATCAAATCCCCCAATATTGGGGGCAATAGGAGGGGGGGGCTGGAAACCCAAGGGGTTTCTGTTTACTCTGACAGTTTCAAAACTTTTGGAGGCAGTGGGGATACGGATTGAAAGGACCGTGTCAGCCATGTACATAGATTTGGGAGGCATCGACACTCCTAACTGTCTCTCATGTTCTTCGAAGGGGCCACCTCGTACCATACTACCATGGTTCGAAGGGGCACACACTTTGACCAGACCAATGATACCAGCCAAGATTTTTATGCATGCTCGATCTTTTCCTACCATATACTTTATTTCACTGATAACTCTAGCAGCCCTAGCCAGCTTCGGGTTTTTCTCTAGGTGATTTTCCAAGGCACCCAACCCCTTGCTTAGACTAGCGACATATTCAAAAGGAATGTGGATAGCTTCATGCTTATCTATGGAAGATGATGTAGGTGACACAAGAGGAGTAGGGACGCGGTCAATTTCATCAAAGAATCTCAACTTGCCCCGTGATACCAGCTCTTGTGTGGCAAGGCCAACTGTAGAATTGGAGAAAAGGCTTGTAGATATATTAGAAGTGACCTTCGTCTTCTCCATCGGAAGGTGTCATAGACTTCTCCTAACAATATACCCAGAGGTCATGGACTAGGTTGTGATGCTTGCAAACCTTCACAACACACAGGGGTACAAAAATCAAAGGGTACAAGAGGAAGAGCCCAACACACCAACAAATGAATAGACGTTGGTTCACGTCAGGTTCACCAAAAATGTAAGAGAGGGGGACCAATCACATCAAGGCCCTAGGCCACGAAGGGCCAAGAGCAGTAAGCTACCCTAACTTACCTCAATTTAAGGGAATTTTAGGAAAGGTGAGATGAGAATGATGAGGACTATAAGGTCCTTCGATCACTCTACAAACTTGAGGTTTGAAAGGATACTAGGTAAGTCAATTTTTAGGATCAACTCTATGTCTCAGATAGCTCTCTGTCAGAGAACAAAAGCGTGGTTTTGGGATGACAGCGCAACGCACTGGCGTCTCTCAGGTGCACTAGCATTCATATGACCAAAGGACCAGAAAGACAAGGTCTAATCACTGGAAAATAGACTAAAAACCTAGCTAATGGTTTCTAAGTGAACAAAATAGTACTATGAAGTATGAAACATATAAATGAATATGATAAAACAAGTAGATTAAGATAAGGGTGACAAGAATGATTTCACACAAGAACTTGTTCGCCAGCTCGCTCCAAGATATCTCCACCTGCACACAGAAGAGAGAGATTGTTGGGGGGTCTGTTTAGGGGTCTTCCTCAGTTAAACCCCCATTTTGGTGTTTCCACCTCCACGGATAGCCAAGTTTGCAATGATATGGGAATAATATGATAAAGAAGGAAGTACAAGCAAAGTACACTAAAACACTACAAAACAGTAATGTGATAACTCAGCCAAGTAATAGAGAAGGAAAGTATAGAGCTTACCACCTCCACCAAGAGCGCTCAAGGCTAATGGGGGAGAAAATGAGAGGAACTCAAGCCTTTGCCACAATGGTGTTGTTTTACACTTACTCTATTGAAGTGATGGAGTGATGGAATTGTTGCTATGGAGTGCAAGAATGTGCTTGAATGCTTGAAGTGAATGCTATATGGATTGTGAAGAGATTATAGAGCCTCAAAAATGGATAAAAGTGAATGAATTTGAAGGAAAGATGAAGAAAACGGCCATATTCAAGTCGGTCAGCCAAAGGGGGGCGTTACAATTCAAATTCCAATGGGAAGCGTAATGCTTCTGCAGGTTCTAGTAGTAGGAATTTTCCACGGATATAAGTGCACCGCGCGGACATCTACACGTTTTGTGGGAATCCTTGACAGTTATTCCCCCACCGACACTCAAAATAGGTGCCAAGTGGAACGAGGAATACGGGCTTTGGTGGAATTAAGCCTCTGAATTTGGTTTCCTAAAGCGAAGAGGGGTAAAAGGGGAATTTGTGTTAGGGGTGCAAATTCGCTCCTATACATAAACAAAGGTGAAGAATTCAGTTTTGGAATGATTCATTAAATGATCACTCCCCTCTCAATTCAATTCAACTCAACAAATTATATCAGTGTGTTGGGGCACAACATTAAAGGATTATGTTCTCTCTTTAGATGTTGAGATAGCGTTGGTAAAGTGGAAGGATTTTTCATTGGCACTAATAGCTCCAAATCTAAAACTCATTTTGCAATGTTTATTAAGCCATAGGAATGTACTTCTGTCAAATTATCTAGACAAAGTCTTTTGGGCTCCTTCAAAAAGTGGTGCTTATTCAATTAAAGAGGGGTACAAGTCATTCATTCACATTGAAGCTCTTAACCAGTCTCATAGGGCTTACTCGTTTTGTTGGAACCCAATGGTGCTTCCTAAAGTAGGAAGCTTTGCTTGGTTAGCATTGAGAAATCGGATTGTGACAAGTGATAGACTATCAAATTTGAGAATTGTTGAACCTTTTAGGTGTGCATTCTATCATGAAGTAAATTAATATGTGGATCACTTGCTTGTGCAATGTCCAATGGCGCAAGAATGTTGGGATTTTATAAAAGGAAAGCTAAGTGTTTGTTTACCTCTACCCAAATCATTATGGGATTTTTTTTCAAGTTAGTCAGTCCTCTATAAATATTCATTAGATGCGTGTATATGGAAAGTAGTACCAATAATAGTGATTTGGAGTCTTTGGTGGGAAAGGAATAGGTGTATATTCAGTAAATAATCAATGTATGTACAACAGATTAAGGAGAAAATTGATAAAGTTATCATCAGAGGTCACCAATTCCTATGTTCAGAATTCTAAAAATATGACCTCCTTATTTACATATTGGGATGATTATCTCTTGCGCCATTGAGATCATATATATTTGACATTTAAAAGTTCTCTCCATTTGCCACATCATTAAAAATTTGACAGAAATGTAGTACACTGGATCCCTCCAAATCCAGGGTTCCATAAGATTAATTTTGATGGTGTCTCAAGAGGAAACCCTGGCCTTTCAGGTGCAGAATCTTGTATTCATAATTGTCAAGGTTTATTAATAACAACCAAAGCAATAAATTTTCCATTTGGTACTAACAACCTAGCAAAGGCACAAGCTCTTTTGCATGGCTTGAAACTAGAAAAAAAACTTGGCTTTCAATAGATCCATATTGGAGGAGACTCATTGCCGATTATCAATGCTTGTAAGGAAAGAAGAATACAAAATTGGAGGTTGCACTATTTTCTTAACAAAGTTTGGTTATTGATGTCTGCATTTAGATAAATCCAAATATCCCACACCTATAGGGAAGGAAACAAATTGGTAGATAATTTGGCAAACATCGGGTGCAATCAAGTTGAGTTTGAATGCCTTGGAGATACTGCTAATGTTAGTAAATATCCTCAATTGGAAGCAATAGTTTGGGAAAAGAAAAAATGGGAAAATTCTTTTTCTAATGAGAAAACAGTTTTTTATTTTGTCTTGACTGCCTACTAGAGGTTACCAGTGACATAAGTTATCGCTTATGTCATTGTAGTCATTTCATGACTGACACCTTTACCTAGCCTTATGGTTGGCAATGGTGGTGTGTCCTAATTAATATCTGATGGCATGTGTTCAATGATTATACATCCAACGACTATCGGGGAGACCTCCTGATATCGAAGTAAGAAATTTGAAGTCCCTTCGTTAAAAATTTATCGAACAGACTTCAACATATTTACAAGTTTCTTTGAAGTCCCTTCGATACTTCAAAGTTCATTTCAAGGAAAATAATGAAAGTGGAGATTGAGCCAGTGATGATCGGACGGTGCATGGTGTATGAAGTAGATCCAAGCTCTGTAAGCTGACATGTGGTGATATCTCACTTCACATCATTGTTGTGAAGTAGATCGAAGAGATGTCGAGATATCAGACTGAGTAGATTTTAAGTCCCTTCGATACAACGATATTTTAATCAACGATGAAGATTGATCCATGAAGGATGACCGATGAATGTGGATGCTCATTAGGGAGAAAGGATATCAGTGAGATGGAATGATCAGTCCCTTCGATACAATGATTGTTGCTTTTGGTGGGACCCGATAGGGAGGTGACGATGGTGAATGTTGACATGTGAGGACATGTGGTAAAGGATGATTGCATGATATGCCAATTCACATCCTTGTTGTGAATTGTGTGGCAATGAGGTGGACAAAAAATGGCGACAACTTGCCATCCCGCTAAGATTTTATGGACCTATGTCTTTTACCAGTGGCATAGTGGGCAACAGTGGTGATCTGATTATTATGATTGAACAATAGAGATTGAATGATGTTAATCGAAGAGACCTTCAGATTTTGGAGAGAGTTGGTTTACGTCTCTTCGATATACCGAGAAGTAGAAAGAGCATGCAATCAATGTTGGAGATCATACCGAGTTTGATCGATGGTGGAGAATGCTTGAAGTTGATCGAAGAGACTCCAAATATCAAAGGGGGTGACTTTTAAGTCTCTTCGATGTAACAAAAATAGAAGGGGCATGCAATCGTCGGTGCAAATTGTTTGTAATAGGAGGAGTCTTCAAATAGTGGTGAGGTGCATGTGGATCCAAGAAGGTGTAGAGCTTGCCAAAGAATGTTAATGGAGTATTATCCTCAGAATCACAGAGCTACCATAGCGATGAACAACTGGGAGCCACCTTTGATGGAGACCCTCGAGGATGCAGAGCTTTATTTAATTTTCAAGGGGAATTGCACTCAATTTATGAAATCCATCAAAACGGTTATAGGAGTTGAAATCCTCAAGCCAAAGGAAAGGTTCCTACCATTTCCTTCTTAGATTTTATCTATATTCATCTCAAATCTACTTGATTTTCTCCAATGTTTTCGGTCAGTAGAGAACATCACGAACAAAGTTATCAAGGGTGTATATTTATTGGATGATACTCTGTGAAAGGCATGTCATGAAAATTATGATTTTTGGAAGGGGTAGGGATATGTAGGAGGTATGTTTCCTCGTCATTTTTTGTTGTATAGAAATGCTTTTGTTACTATCTATCATGTAATTAAGAAGTCCTTGGAGATGCATAATTCAAACCATTTGCAAAGAGTGTTAAATAGATATGCAGAGGAGGTTGATTTCGAGTTAGCAAGAAAGATAAGAACTAGGGTAAATGCAATTATGGTGTTGCTCACACATGACTATAATCCCCCAATGCCAACTCATCTAGTGGAAGCGAATACAAATAGTGTTTCCCCTCAATGTCCTAATATTATGGGTTTCAATCTGAATGCTCTACCACCAGTATAATCTAATGTGGGGAATTTACATGAACATCAGGATGAAAATGATGTTCAAGTAGACCAGCTGGAGGAATGAAGCTTGCTCCTTTAGAATTTTCATATGGAATTTTTCTCATTTTTGTTTGCTCTAAATTTTCGGATAATGTAATGAAATGATTGAATTGGCCTTGTATTATTTTTTTCTTAGCCCAAAAGCATATTGTAAAATCTAGGTTTGTGGGTAAAATCTTGACATCCTCATATACTTTGTATTGTTGAAAGAATCAGGGGATAAATATGGGCTTCTGAGTCATGAATCTAAAACTCTTGTACATCTTTACTATTAATATATAGTATATATGGGCCTATGGCCTTTTATAAAAAAAAAACAATGTACACCTAACATTAACATAAATGTAAATAGATATTTCAAAAATTAAATGTAATTTTATGTTATTCAAATCTAACCCAAATTAATTGATTAATTGATTTTATTCAACAAAATATTTCAATATTTATGATAATAAAACATATAAAATTAATTTACAATATATAATAAGTAATATAATATAAAATTTCAATATTATTATAACTTTATACTATAATCATAAATGTACACTTAACACTAATTACTACCATAAATCTAATTTAAAAATTAATATATATATTTTTTAATTACATTTATTAAATAATAAGTTAAAACATAATTAATATTACAATAATATTTTATTTATTAAATTAATAATAATTTTATTTATTCCACCTATGCTCACTTGATTGCAAAAAAGGTGATCCCCAAAAGCAATTCTCGATAACCCCATATTGATGCCTAAGTTGGAAGAAGGATCTTATCCTTGCAAAAAAATGGATCTTATGTACATGAGATTTTAACCCACGTGTTACCATTCGTAAATGCCTCCCAATGTAATAAACTAATTTAAGTGTATAGGTCGTTTTAACTCTAATAATATTTGAACTTGGATCTCTCATAGGAGTCAATCTTCTATCGCATCATGCAAATCAATTTTTAACAAAATAAATTTAGATCACTTATAGATTTAAATTGAGTATTCCAAAATAAAATAGATGATTATATTGAATTTATACTTTGAAACATTATGAAGGGTTGTTATAGGTTTTAAAGTAATTTTTAAATTGCGGTGAATTAATTTTTAATTTTCATATTATTATTTTTGATTAGAGGTAAAGCAAGTTTTGAAGGGGCTCCAAAATTCTTTACAAAAAAGAGAGTTGCATCAAAAGGAAAGCATAAAGATCAACAAGCAGCCAACAAGAAAAAAATCAGAAGCAAAACAATTGCCAAAAAAGGAGCAAAAACAACAATTATAGATTCTTTAAAATATCTATTGCCTCCATATCACTTTTGATAATTTTTTGATGTAGTTCCATCACCTCGGTGATCTCCTTGGTAGGGATCCCAACATTCAGCTTCATTTTATTATGGGTTCGAGTACATGGACCCTTATCACTTACCTCTTCAGTCAAAACACTAGGTAGACCAACAACATTACCATCAGCATCTTTAACACCCAAAGCTTCATCCATCCATTACCTTTCCTTCTCATTGAGGATGGTCAGACCCTTAGCTTCATTCCTCATAACAAACTTGCTAACATCCACCACCTTGTCCAGTTTCACATAAGCCCGTTCCAATTTCTCTTCAAGAGCCACAATCCTCATTTCAAAAACTTGTTTCAACTTTAACATTTCATCTATAACAATTTTCAAATCATCAAACAATTGATTAATTTGAACCTGCAAGGAAGGCTCCGAAGAAGACTCCCTAGCTTTGCTAACCACCCCATGGACCTTCACATTAGTGAGGTTCAATTCATGGAAAGCCCACTTAAACAACTTGAATAGATAAATAGAACCCTCTTTTGCCAACCCCAACACATTTGGTAAATCCTCCTGATTGAAGTTTAAGACATCCATAACATTTGCCCCGTCCTCTTGGGAATTCCTGCTCAGGTTTTCACTATCAGTAACCTCCTTCTCTTTTTGGCTAGCAACCGACATCTTAATTTTGCTAAGAGATCTTTCAACTTCATCAACAAAACTCATCCCTTTATTCTTCACCTTCAAACCTTGTTCTTACATAACCATATTGTCCTACCCACTAGCATCATTTAGAGGCAACTCAACCCCAATACTCCCAAACTCTACATAGTCAAGGCTAACGTTCTGCTTAGCCTTTTTCTGGGTGCTCCTACCCTTCGACCCCAAATTCCTCTTAGAGCCAGACAATGGGGCTTTCCAATATTCTCCCCAACAAGAATTTTCTTCCCTTTCTTCAGGGCAAAGGACTCACCCTTCCCAATTTTTCCTCCAAGGGACTTACCAACAAGCACTGCTTCACTAACAGTTTCATAATCCACAGAGATAGGAGAATTAGGTCCTTTTCCTTTCTTACCACTCTTTAAAGGAGTAGGAGGCTCCAAGTATACTTCCATCGAGGCATCTGAGTCAAGTTCATAATCTTCATAAGAATCAGACCCGATCTCATACTCCAAATCAGGATTCTTCTACCTACCCTTAGTAAACTTCTTAGGTTGATCAAGAATTACATAGGATTTAGCATACTTTGAAATAAGGAGGATAAGGCCCACATGAAGAACATGGTTTTTTGGATTGCACCTATGATCTCTAATATCACATTCCAAAGAAGCCAACAAATAAAAAGGGAAGGAGACCTTTTTCTTATCCCCGATACGATTGAGAAGAACAAAATTATAACCAGATAAAACTGAGAAATTCCCATCAAGTGTTATGTACCTCATGATTTCTTCAGTAATGTCTCCCCAAATCGCCTTGATAGAGCTACGATAGTAACCCTCACATTTAGCCTTCTCTAATCTCTTCCTTTCATCTTCCTTGAAGAAAATCTCCAGCACAACATTCAACTCCTTCTTGTCTCTATAAACTTTCCTACCCTTGGTAGAGAGACCTGTAATTCCAACAATTAGGTCTTTGGTAATGTCAAATTCAATCTCACCAAGCTTTAAAACCCTATTCTACCAGCCTTGAACAAAAGACTCAGTCACCTTCAGATCATGCCCATGGAGTCTCTCAATATATGGCATAATCCCTCCCTACTGCAACCATTCCCAAACTTTCACATTGGACTTTGAAGTGTCATAGGAGAAAGGTTCAGCTCTATTTTGTTCACCACCCATGATCACAAGCACCACAAATCCTAGAAGCTTGAGAAACTTGCAGGGAATGAGAAGCATCGAGAAAAAAGCCTTAGAGCAACCCACAATCTGTGTGGAAGAGGTAAGGTGGCAGGAGGTAATAATGAATCTTAAAGGGCATCTCTTACGTAAGATAGTCAAATCAACAAAAAGCAAGGCCAAATATAAGTTGAAATCACCCCAAGAAATAACCTGCCACATGAACAAGCTCATGTGGAAAAAGGTGATGATTAAACAAACCCTCTCCTTAGCAGTTTTGTAAATCATTATTTAGATAGGCAAGGGCATCGATGGGAAGGGGATCTTCCCCTTCCTATATCCTAAATTTGCTAACCCCAATGTTAGCAAAAATATTAGCTAAACCATTACCATCTCTAAATATATGTGAAATGTAGCATTCATCAAAGAAATTTAATATTTCCACCGCATCTAAGATGAGAGATTCAACCGTCCACAAAGGTGGTCTGGATTTATTCAAGTTATTAATAATATTTAGAGAATCCCCCTCTAACCAAACCTTCTTGAATCCTTTAGATTGAGAAAACTTCAACCCATGATAGATTCTCATATTATTGTTGTTTTAGAGTTTTATTTCATTATTGTCTACACTAATGAACTCCAAAACTCTAAATTTTTTATTTTCTCATAACCCACTTGTTCAAAGTGAATTAGTGAGGTCGAAAATGCTTGGTGATCCTTGAGGGCATTTTATTTTAAGTTTTACAAAGTTCTTTAAGCCCATATTTACAAATGTAAACCCCTCACATTCCTAATAGTCTAGTCACTTTCCAAATTTCTAACAATCATGACAAGTTCTACTTTTAAGCTTTTTGATGACATTTCTTTGGTTTTTCCTTGATTTCTTATCATTTTCATTCCCGGGAAGCCTAAATTTACTTGCAACTCCACGAATCTAATGTTTTCCTTTCCTAAATTTGGTTTTCTCTTTTATTTCTAGCTTAAATGTTCTAGTTTTATTGCTTAAAGATAATTTTGGCCTAGATATTTATAAAGAAAACTTCACCATTTTTTAATATTTTGAATTTGAACAATATTTAACTTTAGCAAAGGTCTTGCCCTAATTTTTGGTAATTTATAAAATTTAGTTTGGATCCCATTTCTTTCTCTTAAAATTATTAGAAAACCTTTAAAATCATGAATGGCAATCTTCAAACTAGATGAAACTTGGAAAATTTCACATTTTGGATCCCTTAAGTGTACCACTATCATTTTTGCAATTTGTAAAACTTACAAAATTCAAGCTCAGACCAAGTGATAATGTGTAAGAGGCATTGGGACTCAAATATGTTGTGCTAAATTTTTCTTGAATCCCTTCTTGTTTTACCCCTCTCAACTCATTTGTTAACAACCAATCTAAGAAATTCAATCATGGGTGGTTTTTTGTCAAAGTTAATGACATAGTTGGGTAGAGCATGGAAAATTAGGCTTAGTTTCTTTTTAAAGTTTTACAAAATTCACTAGAAGGGGTGAAAGTTATTCCTTTGTGGGTTTTCTCCTTCCATTTGGTTCAGTAGTATTTTCTTGCAAAGTCTTGTTTAAATGGTTTATATCACAAATGTTCAGTTCAATTAGATTTTCCCACAAAATTTAGAAAGCATGAAAACTGACTAAGTTTAAATTTTACAGGTATTTGTTGTTCATTTGAACCTTCCCTTTGGCCTATGTTGGTCTGGTTCACTTGGATTTTCTGCTTTTGCAAGAAAAGTGAGTCCATCCAATTTTACGAGCTTTTCCATGTGAACTGTCTCATTCTAGTTGTTAGTGAATTTTTTGTGTGTCCACTTACTAATGGATTCCTCACAAGTGCATTTAGATTCTAATTCGGCTAAGTAATTTTTTATGAGTGGATGGAGCCCATCTTCTCACACCCATTCCCAATGGATTCAAAAAGATATCAAATGTAAGTCTTGATCTTTTTTAGATAAAAATATATATATATGACCTAAATAACTAAAATTATGAATGTAATCAAGGAACATGACCTCTAGTGATGACACATAGACAAGTTTTATGACAAACATGTGGTGGAGACTAGGCTTGACACATGAAGCCATAATGAGAAAGTATGGGTACAATGATTTTACAAGGAGATATACTATAGACTTGAAAAGTCTAGTGAACTAGAATAGATAAAGGATTCTAATTTTGAAAGGGCCCAAGCTTAAAACTTTAAGGATTTATAAAAGTTAAAATCCACATATAAAGTGGATAACCAAGAGTTTGAATATCAAATATAAAATTATGAAACACAAAACCCGTGATAAAACATGTCATTTAATCTAAAGGAAACATAGGGCTCGACACCATATTTAAAATATATATATTCAAACACATGCTCAACTAAGATAGTTAGGGAAGTTTGAATCTAAATTTTAATAGATAATAAGTATTATACATATGATTGTAAGATCCTAAGTCAACCATGACTGATGAAATTTTGAATCTATGAATGAATAGGATATGGGATTGATAGATTATGAATTTCAAGGGTTTTTAACAATTAAAATATATAAAAAAGAACAAGCCAACCCCAGTGGAAATTAAAACTAGGAAACATGACCCCAAAAGTGTTAAAAATGGAAAGGAGATTTGATCAAACCCTAGATAAAACAATAAGGCTAGAAAACTCAAATCTATATGCATAGCTAAAAAATTCAATCACTTTTTTTCATTGATCCTCAACTGTGTTCAAGATAACTCCTTTTTTTCAATTTGAGGCCTCTCTAGAATTCTTCATTCGTTGAAACCTCCACTTGATTCCTACAAGAAAATTCATCTTCCTTATATCTTGATGTTAGATTTCTTATTCCATATTCTCTAGAATATTTTTACTACCACACCCTTTATAGATTGCCTCAAAATTGGTAGTTCAATATATATAGGTAACCACATGATCTTTTCTATCTTCTTCATGTTGCATCTTGTTTGTCTATTTTTCTCTTTAACTTTGAAACTATAAATTTACCTCTAACCATCAATCCTTTGATTGTCATCTTGTTCACAAGTCACCCCAAATTACTTTTTAGTTTAAAAACCACCCTTTATGATAATTCACATCCACACTTTCTAAAAATTACCTTAGCCTCAACACTTTGATATGCAAACTCTTTTGACAAGTCACCCTTGCAAGATGTGGGTTTTCTCTTAGTTCTTCCTATAAATTACCTATAATTTAAATATATCTATATATTTGGTGCTCTACTTTGTAGATTACCTTACAATTGATGATTTATTTGCTTGATTCTCTCCTTATAGATTTCTCTCATTCAACAATTCTATCTATTGGGCACAACCATTTTAGACTGCCTTACAATCAACTATTATATCTACTTAGTGATCCCCTTGTATATCATATCATGATGGGATCTTTGTCAAAAACCCTAATGCAAAATTACATTTTTCCCAACAACCTCACCACTAGAATATATTTCCACTTTATTTATTTGCCTTTCTCTTGTCTTCAAAATTCTATACCATTCTATTATACCATTTGATGTAATCATGAATGAAGAATATAATAAAATATAATACACCATTCAAACTCAATATATAGAATTAATTATATAATAGATAATTCTAAATACAATCTAATTGATTAGAGAAATGAAGTCTTTATTTTATCCACAAAAGTTGCATCAAGTTGCAAGGCATTAAAATTAGTCTCTCAAGCCATAAAAATGATAAATAGAAATGTCTCATATTTAAATATCATATACTTCACAAGGAACTCATTATCAATTAATACATAAAGTAGATATCTTCTACCACTAGAGTTCTTTTGTCAATACTTTGTCCTCTACTTATTCCTCTAGGAATGGACCTTTAGATTAAAACCAATGTGCACCAAAGGGATTATTAACTTCTCAATTGATCTCTACACATTCAAAATCATTTAAACCTCTTGTATTGATTTATCTTTTACTAATCAATTGAGTGATATCTCATTCTCATGCTCTTCCCAAGCTACCATCTAGCTATCTTTCATATATTGCTTCTCTTCTTTTTTCCAATAATTTTGAACTTTTTTTATATGTAATTAAGAAAGAAACTCATGAACATTTATAAAATATTCTCATCATCCCAAGGAATAATTAAGTTGGGGTGGCCCCAACAAGCAAGTATGATACCTTGGGATACCATTTGCAGTCAATCCTAATTCAAAATAAATGTGATTGTGGATTAGTACTAAAATTGAAAAAAATATTGAAGGGTGGAACAAACAATATCTATCCCTTGCTGGTAGATTACAAGTCTGTTAAAAATTCCTTTCATCCTATAGAATCTACTTTGGTTTAGTGTGGTTCTTTAGTAGCTACCAGGTTAATGAAATCCAAAAAAGAATCTAGAACCTTCTTTTCTCTAATGGAAAGGGAAAAAGGAAAAAAAAGCACTCAGTTAATTGGGAATGGTGCTGCATTGATAAGTTTCATGGTGGGGTTGGCTTGAAAGATTTAAGATTGCAATGTATAGCCTTGATAGCAAAATGGGCTGCCAAAGCAGTCAAAGGTAATGAACCTTGGAAGGTTTTGGTAGGGAACAATAATTGGCTTGCTACTACAAAGAAAGCAAAGGCATGGAAAGGGTTGTCAATCCATGATATTCTCATGAGAAAATACCATATGTCCCCAACAAGTTCTTTAGTGTTCCAAAGCCTTTGAAAGGCCTGGGAATTGGTTAAGACCAATGTTTCATTCAAATTGAGTAATGTTTCAATTAGTAGTGATATTAAATGTCATTCCTCTAGCTCCATTTGGTAATACCTGGTTCATAACAACAAACCCTTGGCCTTGTTGCAAGATTTTTCTGCTAAAAAGTGGAATCAAATGGGTATACAAGCTTTTTAAAATATACTTTTTAATGATCAATTTTTTAAAAAGTTGGGACAATCTTGTCTTTGAATTTAACCAGGTTCCAAATTCAAATATAAGAACACATAATATTTTGGTAGAAGCCTGCAAAGAGGCATGTTTCCCTATAAATTATGATAAGGACTTGGACTTAACCTTTGGCCTTAACTAGAAAGATGGCACTAGGTTAGCTAAGGTCAATGAAAAATCAATCTATAAAGAGTTAACCAACAAAATCTCTATCATTGAGCATGTTAATTAAATTGTTGGGGGACTGCCCTCTCTAATGATATGTGGTTTAAAAAATTTGGTTCTATTTGGCATAATATCAAAGAGCCCAAGAAGGCATGCTTTAGATGGATCATTCTGTTACATAAAATTCTATTCAAATTTAATCATACTGATGTTGATATATGTAGTATTTGTAGAACTCCAAAAACTATAATGAATATATTTTTTTATAATTTCTATGCAAAGGAAATTTGGAAAATATTTTGTAATGATTTTATGATTTGAGATAAAAATGATAGAATTAGCTAGAAAGATGTTTTTCTCAATACTAGGAAATTAAATAAGGAATTTCATGTGTTTTGGGACTGCCTCTCTACTAAAATTTTATGGTACATCTAGAAGGCAAGGAACATAGATAAATTTCAAGGGTGTAGGAGGGTGCTTACTAAGTCTTTAAAAATAATCATCTTTCGTAACATTGTTTTACAGGTCACTGTCCAGTTGGAGATTTCCATGACCAAGTTCTTGAGGCTATTCAGGGAGGGATTAGTGGTAGTCAATAGAGAGGAGGTGAGGTGTGGGCATGTACATCACCACAATCATGAGGAGGTTGAAGCATTCATCAAGGCTTTAAATGTATTTCAGAGAGTGCTCAACAATGCAGATAGGCCCACGGAAACACACCTTGCAAGAATCCAAGGGAACGAGAATGCCATCTTGGCTACAGAGGAAGTTAGATCCAATATCAACCCCCTGGGAGGGAGCCCACTTGGGATGATTCTGAAGGTTGCAGTCGGAGTTGCAATGATTAATCTCCACCTGCTTATCTCAATCTGGTTATATGTGGATATGTCTTATACTAAATGGCATGTATTATTTTGTATAAAATTGTAAACCTTTTGACCATATACATGTTGTATATCACTGATATGCTTGTAACTTCTCAATCTCACTGATTTTGTATATATCCAGTGACAGCAGTTTCAGAATACTTTGACAGAAACTATGAAAGGCAACTGTAATCAGGTTACTATGTTTTGAAAGTTGTTATGGTAGAAATATGTAATTGTTTTTGATATACTATTATTATAAAAAAAGAATAAGAAAGCATTAAGTTATTTTGTACTAAGAAATAAATATTCACTAGTGATTATCGTGGCCTTAGTCGAGCTTTTTATTATTACAAGTCATGGAATGTATCTTATTCTCCTCAAAGTGGAAAAAATGTCCCCAATTCGAATAATTGAGTTTTCTACAACCTTAGATCATAAAATATAAGCTACCAATGCTCACTAGTTCTAATGTACTACTTCCAAATTATAAATTATTTTTGGGGGTGTTGTTGTACCACTTAAGACTAATATTCCACCCTTATTCTAGAAGTAACAAAAAAATTCAACCAAATGACTATACACTATTACATATATATTTTTAATTGTATTATAAACAATCTATATAATTATAAAGCCAAAATTAAGCTAAAACTTCATAAATCTATCAAAAATAAGAAGAAAATCAAATATATCATTTTGGGTGATTTAAAATTGCATGATTCCTAAGATGATCCTATATAATTCTCCTTACCTACTATTATGACTTTTACTTTTTACCATGGAGTTAATTGATCAAAAATATATTTCTCCCAAATATAATTGATTTGTATGAACAAACATGAGAGGCTTTGTTTCAAAACTCAAAACATAATATACACAAGTCCACCAATCATCATCTAGGACTATTTCTTTAGCCTTTAGGCCCTTTGTAAACTTTAATTCCTCTATTTACTCCAAAGGATGTTGATGTCCATGAAACTCACTTCCTCTCACACATTTACAAGTCATATTAAGATCATTTGTGTGATGCAAATCAATTCAGTAACCTAATCTGATGTCAAAAAAAAAGGTGTATCATATTATTATTTTTTGACAAACTTAATGTAAGTAAAAAATCAATTATTACCATTTCATAAATTTAACTTTAAAAACTCCAACTTGGAGAATGACATGAAGATGTCCTATGTCATATGATAATTTTTTCATGAGCATCTTGATATCATTAGCCTCAATGTATATTATTCAATTAATCTTTTGTATGAACAAGTTGAGTAGACAACACATGGGTTCCAAAAATGTGTTCTTGCCTCCACTAATAAACATGTTTCTTACAATTTATGGTATTATCTATTATGTTAGGCAACATTTTTAGCTTGCACAATCTTAATGGATTCTATGAGGATGTTGATAATGAATGCTTCATGCTTCACTTGCCTCTCACAATAAACTATCTTAACAAACACTACAATGACATTAATTAAATATTGTTACAATTCATCCATCAATTAAAAATAATGGGCAATCTATTTTAGTTCATGAATCCCTCATTAGCTTAAAATATTTTTATTTTTATTTTTTAAAAAGGGTGGTGCACACTTTTTCATACCTAGGACATATATAAAATGCATGGATTTGACTAATAGTCATCATCATCTCCCACCAATATGACCATGCCATGAGAGTAAAATAGAACTCATTTGTATAAATAGAAAGAAAATGTAATCATCTATAATTCCCCTCATTGGTAAAAGTACAAAGTTGTATCACTTTTGACCAATTTATCAGCGTAAGTGAATTTAACCATTTCCAACTAAAAATCAATTTTGATCAAACATATGGTCTAACTAGATTCATTATAGCTAAGTTAGATATAGATCATTTTTCCAACTAGAAGTGTCTACTAAATGTACATATAGCACCACTTTAAGCTAATTTACCAAAACAAAAAAATTACTCAAAAAAATTGATGTTTCAACAACTCCTACATGTAAATAACATTTTTAAACACACACATATTTATATTTATATATAACACCCTTTTGTAGATCTTTAAGTGTAGTTTTCAAAAATATAAAATTTTAATAATTTAATAATTTTTTGTTTTTACTAAAATAGGCAACACCAAAATATAAGGTTGATTGTCTTGTTAAGAAAAAATAATAAAATTTATTAAATTTTTTATAAAAAATGATGCACTAGGAAAAAAATTATATGTTACGATGGGGTCAACCCATAATACCGTGTCCCACTTTTTGACCAAAGTAACACATTGAAATCAACATTTTTCACCAAATTTTTACTTTATGAAACATATAACAACTAAACCATTAATAATTTGTAGATGATGTGAACTATTGATTTGTGCCGATTTGTGTGTAGATTCCGTTTTATAAATTCCGAAATAAATTAGCAATTTTGTTATGTAACTTTTAGTTACTTATTTTTTATAGTAAATAACATTTTAAAAGGCGACATTTATGTCATAATGCATAAATTTTTTTATTGAAAGGATAAAATTATAATTTTAAAATTATAGATTTGTAAAATCAATATCTAGTGTATGATTTTTTTAATATTATTTTTGTTGCATATTTTTTTTAAATTAATTTAAAAATTTAGAATAATTATAATTTGGACATAGATGTATGTCATAACACATAACTTGTTATGTACGGATTGAAATTATTATTATTATTTGTTAAAACAAGGACATCAATATCTAGTTTGCACACATATTTTTTAGATTTTTTTTCTCTATTTTTTGGCATGTGAAACAAATACTTACATTCACAAGAAACAAAATATAAATATAATAATAAAATTTAAAATTAAAATTATACTTTTTGAATTATTTTATAATAATGGCTACATATTTACAAAACATAATTTTTAAATGACTTTATTTAATCCCTCAAAAGGTAAAAAAAAGTGGTTTTTTGTTAGCATTTTGATAGGTGCTAAGGAGACTCCATTGTGGGTATGATTTAAGACTAAAGGGGTTCTATCAAAGGGAGTTTGATCTAATGGGGTCTTATCTAACTATTCTCAATTAAAACACTTTAGAAAACCCCTCAAGGCTTAAATCATTTATTAAAAAATTTAAAAAATGTTGCACTAAGGAAAAAAAAATTAAGTTAAGATGATATAATTTTAATTTTGGATAAATAGTTAAGATGTAAAAGGTGATGTCCCATGGAAACAATTTTATTTTTAGTACACACAATTTTTAAGATTTATTTTAAAATATATATTTATAAAAAAAAATCCATACACTAAAGTTTCAATTTATAAATACACAACAAAATTGAAAGAAAAAAATATTATATAAAAAACAATGTCTCATTTGACTTCATTTTTCAATATTTTATCAAGAACTAAATTATATTGTCAATTTTATAAAAATATAATCAAATATATATTTTTGTTTTTAAAAAAATGCAAACATAAAATACATTAAAAATATATACAATTTATTAATTTACATCATTTCAAAATTCAAAACATTTATGCCACTTTCTAATTATTCAATTAAAAAGTTGGATGAGTGTTGGTTGTTTTTTATAGAAGTGTGAAATAGCATTGTACTTTTAACACATCTCCTTCTCATGTGCTCCATTCCATGAGCCTCCTTTGTGGGAAAGATTATTATATTCTTAAGAAGACGATATCAAAATTAAAAGATGTATATCATAACTACTATGTGTGTGGCTTATGTAATCCTTTTTCAAATGCAATTAAAAAGTTGGACGAGTGTTGGTTGTTTTCTTTATAAAAGTGTGACATATCATTGTACTTTTAACACGTCTCCTTCTCATGTGCTCCATTGGATGAGTCTCCTTTGTGAGAAAGATTATTATATTCTTCAAAAGACGATATCAAAATTAAAAGATGTATCACAACTACTATGTGTGTGGCTTATGTAATCCTTTTTTGGATAAATGATGAGATTTTGATTTTTCTCTTTATTACAATAGCTACTTATTCTTACTCTTTTATATATGAGAAGTTTTTTTCTTTTGGCAACCAATTTTTATTCAATCCTAGATAATTTCTAAATCCTTGGCCAAACATATCACAAATAAAAGTTTTAAATTGTTATGGAATTTACTACAATGCTAAAGAAAACCCCATCTCGAGAAGTTTCTCACTACTTATGATATGTTACCAAAGATTTGATTCTTATCAAATTTGAAAGATCTTTCTATCCAGATGCCCATTAATCTAGAACTAGCAACATCATTATCAACTATATACACACAATAAATAATGAAAAATAAAATAAAAAATTAAAAGAATGGAAAGTAATTTATTAAACAAGGGTACATTAAAATATTAAAATGAAAGAAATAATAAAAAAATATTTTAAAAAAAAATAAACATTTAAAAAACTAGGAAGCTTAGATATTTTTACAAACTCAAAATAAACTTTACCTTTGAATGAGTAGTCTCCTTGGTGAAATCTATATTTTCCTCATCATACCTTCATGATCCTTCACCATTGAGAAA
The DNA here is from genome assembly GCA_007115665.2 of Sequoiadendron giganteum. Classification (NCBI taxonomy): domain Eukaryota; kingdom Viridiplantae; phylum Streptophyta; class Pinopsida; order Cupressales; family Cupressaceae; genus Sequoiadendron; species Sequoiadendron giganteum. The sequence continues at coordinate 824,451,558 of CM021102.1, forward strand.
AAAATCAAGTGAGCAATGGAAAACATAAAATTATCAAAAATAAATAAAAATGTAATGATAGGTTTTAGGTTATAGATAGATTTTACAATTTGATTTTTTGTTTTGTAGCTTTTCTCATAGAAAAAATGTGTTATTTTAATTATTTAGGTTATCTACATGCACACCCACTTAATTTCCTCTAAAGAATATATTCAATAGACATGCTCAAGGGTATCCATTCAGATCATGCCCTAGATAGACCCATCCCTAAACTAGGACTCATAATTGTTCAAGTTGTGTATAGGGGTCGAGATAGTTAAACATAAGATTATTCTATTATTGAACTTTCTTAATAATTAAATATTCATATAGTTGAAGCATAAATTTATATTTCATTTGTGGAACATCTTGATTTTTTTTTGAAATTATTTATATTTTAGAAAATGCATAATTTAAGACTAGAGAAGTCATTAAAGGGTGTTAGATTGAATCCTCTTAGATAAAACCTTTTGGATAGAACCCCAAGGCTTAAATCGAACCCTCAACATAGTCTCCTCCCACCTATCAAAATGATGAGATGATAAAATATAACTAATTTTTTTTATTAGTACCAATTTAAAAATCAATAATAAACCAAATATTTAATAAAATTCACCAAAAAAATAGATATGTTAGAGATTGGAGTTAGTGATATAATTACAAGAAATCATGGATGAAAATTATTTGTAGTGAAAGTTAGGTGAGATGGAAAATTGTCACTTAATAAAAGTAAAAAAAATGATAGAAACAATTCTTCAAAAAAATTAAAATTAATAGTTGTATCTAAATAAATAAAAAATGTCACAACTCATTAGTTTGCATAATTTATAAATTATTGACCAATATTTTTATATAATTGAAACAAATTAAAAAATGTTAAACAATGTTGGTTTGAATTCTCAAATATATATACTAAATTATTTATTTCTCCAATTTAATTTTTCTGAATACACTTTATATATACATACACTATTATTACAAAATTTATCTTTCTAATAAAAAATAATAATATTGAATACAAGAAATATGTGAATTTCTTATATAATTTAAATTTTAAAATTAAATGAAAAAATTACATTACATATAATTAAAACATAATAATAGATATTATAATCACTAAAAATTAAAAAATAGAGTAGAGTTTGAAGAAACAATATTTTTTTGAATTATATGAACAAATTTTAAAACATTAAGAAAGTCAAATAATAATTATCTTTATATTTTAAAAAAGTAAAAAAGTAAAAAAGTAAATATATATATATATATAAATAAATAAATAAATATGAATTAACATTTTGGTGCTTTTAATAATTATTTTAAAAAAAATTATGAATAGAATCTACTTTTTAATATTGATAAAAATATGTATTTAAAATTAAGTCATCTAGATTTATATAAAATTTACATGGAGTTCTTATAGTCATATCCACCTTATCTCATCACCTCCCATAATCATGAAAAATGTTCCAAAATCCATGACAAACTAAACTATGTATTATGATAACTACAAAAATAGAGGAGGTCATAGAACCCATCATCCTCTCAAAAAACACTATTTTTGTGCATATAACAATAAATATACTAAGACGACATAAAACATGTATTATTACATGTTAAGCACTCATACATGATTAAACCATATCCAAACCATAGAATATAAATAATAAGATGTCAATTTGAACCTATTATAGTAGAAAGTTATTCATCAACTTTGACAATTGACACTTTTTAGCTCATATCACTTGAACCTATGACCTCTAAGGGTCCAAATTTCACTATGAGGACCTTGATGACCATTTTAACTCTCATGTTGATGAAACATGTCATTTCTACTTTTGTCTTAGTGGAGCCATAAGGCCCACCAATTCTGCATTGGGTGCGAACTTGCCACCACCTTACACCAAATGAAGTTCCACTTATTCAAATTCCTTGACCAAAGCTTGAAATCTATCCATAAACGTGAAATAGGAAGCCACTAAAACATTGACACTGGAGTTGGACCCACTTGCCACTAGTTACTAGGTCTTCATAGTCTAGGGCCTCTTTCAATCCTTCCCTATAGTCCAACTTGATGGAAAACACTACAAGCACCCTCACCATTGTCTTGTCTCTAATATATGCCTATAAATTCATCACAAATGATATTATTGTGTTTTTGTTCACCCTTGACAATTCATTCCCATTCATGTACTCTTCACCCAAGTTAATGGCAATAGCAAGGCAAATGACAGTTTTGTAGAGGGAAAAAATCCTTCCCAACTAATTCTTTATTTCAAGGTGCTTGAAGGCCATCTCTCTTTTGATATACTGGGGCTTCATCATATCCATCTTAATCCATTGAAAGCAAGACAAGAGAACAATTGTCAATTTAGGAGATACATTGAATGATAACCCACCACCACCTTCTTAATAATGGTTCACACACTTGAACAACATGAAACTCCCCATTATTATTGTTCATAATTCTTATACATTAGGGATCAAAACACTCATACATCAATCTTACACCAAGATTCTGATCATTGTTCATTATTATTAATGCCAAACTTCATCAATTGTGTCATTTGTCTTCTATAAAGATTCAATATTAGGTATTACTTGAAATATTGCTATTATTCTCCTCATTTATAGCATAATTTACCAATTTATCACTTATATGTTTGCTTCCCAATAGCAATGTTTGAGTTCATAACTTGCTAAAGAATCCAATAAGTTCTAAATGTCAAGATTTGGAGAACCAAACACAAAACACAGAGTTGCTGCTCTTTTTCCAGTCAAGTTGGAAATACCCAAATCTTAAATGCGGAAACACAAGGGAGACATGCAACTTTGATTCTCCATTAATCAAACTTGAAATGACAAAATAGAAAACAAACTAAAACAAAACTATTGCAACTTTCTGAGAGCGATCAGAAGCTGTTCAACCAGACTGGTAGTGATCAGGAGCTATCAACAGCTCTCTATAACAATACAAATGGAACTATCTGTTGTTCCTGACAAACTTAGAGTGATCAGGAGCAATCAGCTACCCACTGCAAACACTTTGCAACAACTCTAAGCAATCCGGAGCTATCAGCAACTCCTTGCACAAAATGTTTTCTGTTGCTGCTGCAACTTCACTTCTTCCTGCTAAACCTTTTGCTGCTGCAAAAACTTCTTCCAACTTTTTCCCAACTAATAGAATAATCTGCCTTCAATCTTTTTTGTCCAAAACACACATTCCCTCTCAAAATTTCGAAATCACCTACCGTAGTAAATGCCAATTTCAAAAACAACTACCTCATTCAATTCTGGAGCTGTCAGAGTTGCAGGGAGGATCCCCAAAACAGAAAGGCTCCTGACAAGTGGGTGAGGGCTGCAAGGGGTCTGACGGATGAGCAGAGGCTCAGGAGAAACATTAAATTCCAACACTAAACCTCTTGAAGAGTGTTATTTAACTACTATTTTATAATAATAAAAAAAATTTATGACATTAATGATTACCATCAAATAACCTTCAATAATAATGTATGAATTTTTATTACTTCCTATCGAAAACAAACCCAAAACCAGGCTTGGGCTTTGCCCGTCTTATTTGTTCCCAAAAAAAATTCATGAAACCACATAAATCACCAATCCAATTGAGTTTCTAATTAGACATCTAATGTGAGAGGCAATGAGAAACACCATCAAAATTCATCATTAGTGAAGAAATTTAAGGCAGGAGCTGAACTTGTTCAGTGGAGGAAAGTTAACTGAGGACAGCTTTAGGAGATTCCAATTCCTCGTCATGAGCCTCTTAATTTAATTTTTCTAAATAATTTTTTGGGGGTGGAAAACCTTATGGATCTCAAAATATAGCCTAAAGTATTAGAATCAAAGCCAGTATTCATAAAAATAAACATTATCCCAAAGTTGTCATGCATGTACTTTAATATATTGTTCCAGATGACAAATCTTGGCCATGTTATGAAGGAATCTGTTGAGGCCAATGCAGAGCAAATGGACTCCATTCAGGAACAAATTGCATATCTAGCGAAGCACCAAGACAATTTTGATGAACTCATTGTTAGCATTAAATTTTTGTCCACTTTGAATGTCTCATCAGTAGGTCCAACTTTGTGTACCTAAAAGCTGTAGCTGTAGTGGTTAGCCATCTGATAAACAAATCTCACCTGCCCATATACGCCCAGATTTCAAAATATAATTCTGAATACAAAGTATGTGTAATGATCAGTCTTGTATACAGACTGTTCTATCAATATTTTATACTGTCATTCAATTTATGACTTGGAGACTCTTATAGTTTCAAAATTTGTAATATAATTAGTTTAGCCTTTTCAAAAAATATGAACTCATAATTTTATACTCTGCAGGCCAAAAAAAACATTGACGTCCTACATTTTGATTGATAATAAATAATGTGATTTATAATAAAATAATTATGAAATTTTTTAAAGATAATATAATACATAAATCATTTCGCATTATATTTTGTAGTTTATATTTAAATATAACAGTGGTATCAGAGTTGGTGATTCTATAATGGAATACATCATTTAAGAATGTTCATTTTTATGATTTTTAAAGTCATTGTTTACAAGTAAATTGTCCTTTCTCAGCTATCGCTATCTTACTGATGCTTTGCTTGATGATAAATAATGGTGGTTTAGAGTAATTTAATTATAAAGAAAGTTAAAATAAAGGATATTCAGATTTATGTGTTCATTATATTTTGTAATTTATATTTAAATATAGCAGTGGTATCAGAGCTGGTGATTATATAATGGAGGACATCACTTAAAGATGTTCACGTTTATGAATTTTTTAATTATTGTTTACAATTAAATTGTCCTTTCTCTGCTCTCTCCTACTGGTGCTCTGATTGATGATAAACAATGATGTTCTAAACTGATTCAATTATTAAAAAAATGGGAAGGTATTGAGATTTTATGTATTACATTATATAACAGTAGTATCAAAATTAGTGATTGTATAACATTACATCAAATCACATCAGAATGTTCCTGTTTATGATTTTTAAAATTATTATTTTCAAACAACTAATTTTTTCTCTGCTATATTATTTTTATTGATTACAAACAATGGTAGTCCAGTTTTGATTTAAGGCTCAAGGATGAATGTGTTTTTTTCTTCTTGTCTACATCATTTTTCTAACAATGTTTTTTCTTTTCCTTGCATAGACTTTGAGAGCACTTGTGATGAGATTTTCACTTTTTTCTGTACACAGATCCTGAGAGCACTTGGGATATAATTTTATTGGATCATTAACTGCAAGTGGAGAAAATTATCTTCATAGTGGCCTAAAGTTCCATCAAATCTGTTGATTGTAAGGTTGTGCAAGCAGCACCAATAGAAAGGGGCCATGAATGGTCATGCAAGATTTACATGGTATAACTAAACCTCTGGTTAAGAAACATGAGAATCACATCATTTGAATCAGGTACACACGTAATATAAATATGACAGATAACAACAAAAGTTGAAGCTAGAAATATTTAGAACGTAATTGTATCTATAAAAAATTTAATAAGAAAATTTAATAAAAATCAACACAATTCATAGTTTGAGCTGGAGTAGTACTGGGATGGGTGACTTTTCAGGAAGATCCAGTGCTTCACCTCTGTGAGCATCACCTAGACGCAATGAATGCTAAGTGGACCATTCATTATCATGAGAAAAGGATTTTTGTAAACTACTACTCATGAAACATGGGTCAATGCATTTGACTCATAAACTATACGATTGAATCCTGATAGCAATATCACAATTTGACACGCTGTGGAAATTACCTCCTACTTATCAAACGTTTATCTAATCAAAAACACAAATTACCATCAGATTTTTATGGACCACATAATTTTTTATATAGATCAGAATATCATGGAGCTAAGATTGTAATCAAGGGACATAAACAGACTTGTTCAAAATTGCATCTGCATATGGATTGTCATATTGCTTAAGGCTGCAATAAGCTCTACCTTGGACTATCTCCATGCATATGTGCTGATCATTAGGATCATCATAGTAAAACACCCAGTTATCAACCTGTAAGTCCTCCTCAGTTTCCAGCTTACAGTAGGCCCTTATTTTCATCTTGTCGCCTTTGTTTGCAACATAAGCATGCTTTTTAACAGTGTCAGTGTATCTCCAACGCTTGTTGAATATGGAGAAGAAGTCATACAAGCCTCGGCGTTTCTTAAACACATTGAGTTTAACAAAGCCTACAAATTTGTCAAAAATCCTGTCATAAAACTTGTACATAAAATGTCTGTTGCAATCCAATAGAATAATAACAAGGCTCAATAAATTGGGAAGCCTGATATAATTTTTAGCCTGAAGCAATATAGGAAGAGTACTCAAAACCCCCCAAATCATACTGCTCAGATCAACATAATCAAACCAGGTGGGGACAACAAAATCAGCACCTCTACTCAACTGATAACGCTTTGTGAATACCCTTTCATAAGCCTGTGTGTGTGATATCTTCTTACCCACTGCCAATGAACATGTTACTGGGAGAAGCCTTTCAGCAAATATTATGTTTTCAGTGATATCACCATGCATTTCTGCACATTTTGCCAACTGACACAGACTGTTTTGATTTGTTATGTAATAATACCCAGAATACTTCACCATATAACACCAATCTTGTCTTCTTTGCCATAATATCTCAAGATTTTTCAGCCTGTAAGCATTATCTCGCAAAAAGGCCTCTCTTTGACACTGTGGCATAAGATAATCTGCAGTGTCACCCAGAACTATTACTGTTTTTTTCTTGTACTTTTGACAGAAGCAAAAGGGCAAATAGGATAATGCAAAGAGAGCTACTGGATTGCAGCGTATAATCTGCCAAAGAGCATAAAACCACTGAATGTACTGCATCTCTGAATTTCCAAACCAGTGTGGCAACAACCCCTCCAAATCCCATATTGTCATGCTGTGATACACTTTTAAAAAACTGAAACAGGGTAGATTTTGTGCTTCCTCTAAAACAGAGCACATCATAGAATTGCAGTTTTAAACACTCAGGTGGATTTGAATCCACTTACATGAACAACGTAGTTAATTTAGAAAATTTTCTCTGGTAACATTCTATCTTCTTAATGATAGATCACAGAATATAATCGAAATATTGATGTAAAATTAACACAGACCAGTTTCATGGATTGTACAAACTTTATCTTTTAACCTCATCTCTAACTCAACCACATTACTTGTCAAACTCTAATGGATTTGTTGAGATCTACTCCCAAAGTAATTCACCAGTACAAGGGTCGGTGAGCTTCCACATGATTGGTACTTCTTATGGGCCAAATTTTGTCATTTTAGTGTCCAAGGCATGAACACTATAGTTCCATGATAATACTTTAAACAGTAAAATAATATATAAATAAGTTTAGGGATGTAGACAAGAATCAAATATGATTAATTGAATTCCTTCTCATTTATTTTTATTTTTTTTAAATAATAAAATTATAATATATGTATTTAGATTATATAGTCAAACATCTCAAACAAGAAGGCATATTCATTGGTGGGCTTTACACTCAAGTAGAAAGCAAATTATTCTATAGTTTGACAAAGTTCTTATTCCCACTTCATTATCATTAAAAATCTATAAATACAAAATTAAATTATTATTCTCTTTTTATTATTAGAAAAGGCATGTTTATATTTAAGTACTCTTTTAATTATTTATTCTAAATTATTTTACTTTTAATTAATTTAAATAAATAAATAAAAATTTAGGGGTGGTTATAGATCTTTTTGTCCTCAAAAACTAAAAATTGAATGACAAGTAAGTTAAACTAATGGTAGAAGAAAAAAAAAAATGTAATTCTTTATATATAATAATATTTACAATATTTAATGTACTTTCAATTATTATCAAATATGATTAGCAAATCGTTTGTATTTAAAAAATATGTCAATAATATTTCAATTTGAAACACTAAAAATTAAAATTTATATGATCATTTTTACACATTTGCATGACTAAATATTACGATTATTTATAATAATTGCCCCTCATTTACTTCTATGTTTTTATAAGTACTACCTTAATTGACCAAGCATCTTCATAGCTTTCCTAAGTTAGATGCAAGATGCTTGCATAGCTTTTCCAATCACGTCATGACAACTCATCTACTCCACTGTCCAAGTACTCACACTAGAATGTGGTAAGCTCCCAATGTCAAGATCATCCCTAGACCCCTATCTAAACCGATGACCTTGTCCATGTATCCCTTTTGGGAATCAAAGGCTCTATAGTTCATACACCAACAATAAAGAGAATTAATCTTTCCCTCTTATGTGAGATCTTTGATTTTACTTTTAAATTACTATTCATCAAGATTTTTCTTTCACATTAATCCAATTATCATAGAATGATAACAACACATTTTAATCAAGTGTTAATTCCATGCCAATCATTAGTGTACTAACATGCACAAAATCACATAGGAACTATATCTTTTCCAAAATGGTATGTTCACATAACTCAAGCATACATCATATATACACAACATGGCTAACCCTCACTTATGTCACACACATAGTCAATTAGCTCATATACTCCTCATAGGGACACATGGGGGTTAGCTCTAGCATACACCACCTTATCATAGGGTGACTAGCCCATACCCACATCAAAAGTAAACATGGTGACTAACTTAGGCATCTAGCGTATTATTTAATATGAATTAATTATCCACCTCACAAGTACACATAATGACCAACTAACATCAAGGGAGTAGTTGTAACCTTACAACAAGCATCATTTCCTTCTCCTAGTTCACTAACACATAAACTTATAAGTACATTCCATCAAGGAAAGGAATGTCAATGCATCCCAAGCTACATTGTGGGTCTCATCCTTTATTCTGGATCTTTACATTGGCTATAATGATAGACAAGCATCCCATACTACTTGTGATTATCACCAAATACTTGGTGTAAGTGTAACAACACACATTACCTTTAAAGGCCATTAATAAGATTTCTATAGCCCATTAATCATCTATGTCATACAACTATATAAATTACATAAGTAGGACGTTTTATGCTCTGACCACAGACCCAAGACTAATGCCTACACTATCGACCACTTAGACTGTATTAATAATCAAAACCAAGAAACCATACCTCAGGAAAACACATCATAGGAGACACACACAGTACTTTAGATACACCAATGCCAATATTGAAATCCTTAGATGGGTAAATCTTGGCATCTATTACCTACTATTGGTTAAATCTTGTCTATACCCTATAAATTTGAGTAGATCCTAACATACTTGAATGCTCCTAGTGAAATTTGACTAACCCTATGATATGGTTAAATACTTCTTTTGGAAAAGCATGCAATCTAATGCCTATTACATTGGAGAAACAATATGATTTCTATAATTGAATGATAGGTTTTATAATTTCAATGATCACTTGAGATGACTAAGACAAGCTACATTAAAAGAATAGTTATTCTCTACCTTTGCCTTCATAGCATCCTTTGCTCAACCCTAGTTGTGGTGCCAAGAATTTAACTCTTGTATCAATTTTAATTCAATATTCCATTAGAGGGTACAAAAACATTGACCTAAATTGTACTATCTGAAGGTTCACAACATAGCCTATTTAATCTAGTTCCATTACTTCAAAGGGATCTATTACACTATATAATGGTCCTATAAGTCTTGGGGTTAAAATCAAACATACAAGAAGCATGTTTGAACCCCCACAAGGTGACCTCTATTTGGATGTTACATAAGTACAAAATCATAAATAATCAATTTCATTCACTTCATTCAATGTTTATTCAAAAATATATTACTTATCAAATATAGATTAAACCCCTCATAGTATAATATCCTACTTCTAAGTACATAAATTTTTCATATAATATCAATCATAAACCTTAGCATATCATTGTCTTCCCAACAAATATATAAAGGTAAATCACCTAATCATATTTGGTAATAACCACTATTGATTGCCCATATTGGCAAGGTTATCTTAGGAAACTTGGTCCTAAACTCAACACAAATACAAGTGTGTAATTTGGAGCAAGTAGACCATACATACATACTAATATTTGTTCGCAACCTCAAGTCTAATGTCTTAATTTTTTCTCATCATTAAATGCAAGTTAGTGGTAAATTCTATCGTATTCATAACCAAGTCATGGAAAAATTTATCATGCCCATACTTCCTATCTTGAATAGACCTCATTGGGTCTTGAGGCTAACATATACCTTTCTATAATCCTCACTAATCCAAGACACAAGGCCATAAGGTTCAATACACAAAACAAGTTTACTATTTTAGTCTAGGTAAGTTTAAAGGCGTTATTGAGCAAATTCACCTTAAGAAAACCATAATGACAGTGGCTCTAAAATTTCATCCAAGGTTGGATTATATTTTAGAAATCCAAACACCTCAAACCTCAAAGTAGATAATTTTCATGATGATGAATTACCTTTTATTAGCTCATACCTATATAGAAAGGATGTATTAATTGGAAGGTGAGATCACTACCATCTAATACAAATTTAGCCTCAAGCTAAAGCATACTAAAAAGGGAGAAACAATAAAGTTTAGGTACAACCCTAGACCTTGGATTTATCCCCTTAAACCCTCCCCTATGGACTTGGGTCATAGAGTTATCCTTTGCCTAGAAGGACTATCCACATACCCACTTCTAACAAGATCAAAGTCCTATGTAGTTTTCTTAAGATTTCAACTATCAAGATGAGAACTTGCACTTCCCACATTAAGATAACCTACACTAAATTTATACATAACATCATAGTCAATGTATAGAATAAATATTGTCATGCTAGAGAATATGATAGTAGTACTTAGTCAAAATATCATCAGAATAAGTACACATGGGAAATAATTTAAGATTTCATAACTAGCTATTGTTCTATCTTCCTCAACTTGATTAATTCTCAAGGTTTAAGTACTGGTAGACTTATCTACTCAAAATCATGTATCTTCAAATCAACTATCAAATAGTTTTACTCAAGGGTACTATAATTATCATTGACCATTACAATATTAATTTATTTATCAACTATAACAAATAGTGGTAACTATGGAAATATTTCTATAAGACATTAGAACATATTAAGTAAATACATTTACTTATTTTGATCTCTAATTCTTGAAGGGTTTATTCATAATAAAAAAAAAGGAATACTCTAACAACTCAATTCAACATACAAAGTCCTTTCTTAAAAACATTTTATAAAATGGGATACTTCATTCACTAAAATAACACGTAATGACACCATCTCACTGATTGCCATAGATCGCAAGATATCATATCAGAACATGCCATATAATAGTTTTTGAATCATCATAATAATATTTCTCTAGTTTAAAATGAGTCATTCAAGGATATTATCCATACTTCATTTAATCAGTAGGAAAACCATCAAGAATATATTCTTAGAAATATCTTTCCCTGCAACAATATTTTGGATCAAGAGTCACTATCATATGAAATGAAATAAATTTGACCCAAGACTTCTAGCAGAAAAATTTGCCAAACTATGCATAATGTTAATTGAGAAAGCACACCCAAAGAATATGGATTCTCACAACACCTCCCAAGAAAATAAAGGTAGGCATAGGCACATGAAGTGTTTGACAAAAGCCTCATAAATGTAGTTGTAGGTCTCATTATAAAGAAAAGCCATGACATATAATAGGTTAACATTTTTTTATAAATTGAATGTTGTTAATTCAATAACCCATGCTACAATAATGAAGGTATTATAAAATAATGGATTAGTTTTCATAACCCTTAGAGGGTTGTTAAACTCTCAAAATACCACATAACAAGAAGTCCTTATATGGTAATTGAAAATATTATCCTCTCAAACATATTAAGCAATCATCATAAAAGGTAGTTATTATTTATCCCTATTCTTGCACACCACCTAAACCACCTTAACAAATTTCCTTATATGAATAGTATTTATAACCATCTTGACAGAAAAAAAGGATGCATATCTAGATATTTAAACTGGTGATAGAGCATCATATTTTTAGCACCAAATTATAACAATTTTTAACCAATACTAGCATGAAATTTAGTATAATCAACCTTAAATTCACACTTTGATTTGTATAATACATATCTACAAGAATATATAGTATCACCAACACATCTCTAGAGAAAGGCTAACCTTAAGCAACTTTTTAGGATGATATAACCACTCTAGATAGTTTCTCTTTCCACTTAGATAAAGCAATATTCTAGTTCCTAAATTCATCAAAAAAAGGGTTGAGGTTGATAACTTACCACTATCATGCATATTAGAAAAATTACTTCTATTTTTAGCCTTTACTAGACATCCATCACATGTTAGCTCTCCTTTCAATGCAAAAAATGAGGATGCTATAAAAGGTTGTGGAGTCTAGCTTTTACACATATCGATCTTGCATTTGCTTGAAAATTTCTAAAACCTTTTTAACAAATCGATTTTGTGCATATCATACATTCATGATACTCCACAAGAACATATCTCTTTAGCATAATGAAAAAATTCCAATTTTTTTAACCCTTTTGAACTAAAATTCCATACCTTTGTTTGCTTCTTTGAATCATTTTGTACTCTTCCTCTATAAACCTTTTCTAATTTTTTTTCTCCTTTCTTTCTTTCTTTCATTTGATTTCATTTCCCACTGATACACATTTCCCACTCATACAAGGAATATGACATCACTCTCGTTTATAAAAAATAAAATGCATAAAAATACCAATGTCCCCTCGAGAAGGTACTAAATACTGCCACCGCTTACCAAAAAACAATGGGCAGACTCTGCGTAAACTTAGCTAGAGTCGCAATCATATTTGTCAAAAATAAACCTAAAATATTAGATAGGTATTCATGTGCTCACTGCTCACTTCAAAACAACAAGATCGTAGAAAGAAAACATGGATGAAGTAGAAAAACAAGTGGTTGAACAAGTGGGACATCAAATTACATGAGTGCCCTAGCACCAAAAGGGAAATAAAAAAGTATGTGAGAGAAAAATTTAGGACTGCCATGTGGTCAAAAGAGATTGGGTGAAAAAAAGCATACTACATCAAAGAATTTAACCCAAAAAAAGATCATGGTCAAAAAACTTATTTAGGGACTGCTATTAAAGGGAAAGCGAGGTTGTTATTCGCACAGCTGAGGAAGGGATCGCATCATCTTAGGTGTGAGACTGGTAGGTGGAAGTTACCTAAGGAAGCTTGGGAAGAAAGAACTTGCATATTCTGTAATAAAGGGGTGGTGGAGACAGAATGGCACTTCGTCATGGAATGCACAGCTTATGAAGATATCCATAATCAGTATGCAAATAGTTTGGGTGTGGAAAATATGCAGCAGTTATTTAAGGAGGACAAGATCAAACAAACAGCTAGCCTTCTAGTCAAAATTAACAGCAGGAGATCTGACCTAGAAAAGGGCATGAAAACAAATTAAGATGTTTGTCTTGGTCCCATAGACTGTTTAGTCTCGTGGAAGTCATTAAAATCTTTCATTTCATTGCCCATATTTATATTCAATTTAAAAACTCCAAATTTTTAGTGCACTTATCACAATTTAGGGAGTCGGTTTGAAATTATTTTAGGGTTCACATGAATGGCTAGATGTATACATATTTTTAAAATTCTAAGCTAGATCTTATGTGTAAGATATTGAATGCATATTAGGTTTACCAACATGAACATGGGGATCTAGTGAGAGGAATTTATTCATGTATATGTATATGTATATGTATATGTATATGTATGGTGGATTAGGGTCACCGTATTCGTCATAAATATGTAAGTCTTTTGGGTCACGCTCAAAAGAGAGGAGGATGACAAGTATGAGATGTGCCTACTCATTTTTAAGGTTTTTTTCTTTCACTCAATTCATATATCCTTGCATTCTTGATATATAATAATTAAAAACTAGGAAACAATACTTGATTCCTAAACTACTATAGACCAAAACTATCAATTCAATTTGGGTGCCTCAAATGGTATTCTCAGTTGTAATGCACATTTATGATGAGTTTATTTTTATGTATTTTTTCTAATCAAATATTTAGCTCATTAAATTTAGGTGTTTTAATTTGGTTCATTTAAATGTCTTATAAGATGCATTTTGTAGTGTAAAAAATACAAACTTATTGCAACAATAACAAGTTGCAGTCTAATAAGATAGTGTCTATCTAGCATACTAGATGTCTAGTTGATTATATAAATTGTATATTGTATTTTGAATTTTATGTTAGATTTTAAATTTTAATCAATTAACAAAAATGGTCAATTTGGCATCCAATATACTTGATAGATAATAGGAACAATAGTTGACAAACACAATCTACTTCATTCATTCATTATACAAATGAAGGATGGCAGTTATGTGTATTTACTTAGAATCATTTGTCTAAGGATGAATTTCAGAGCACTAAAGAACTACAAATACTTTGTGTACAAAATAGGTATGATGCTAAATAAGCAATTTTTAATGAATAGTGTACTTTTATATTAATTTTAAAATAAATATATTATACATTAATTCACAAAAAAAATGGGTCAAATGGAATTTAATATTAAAAATATATGTAAAAAACTTTAAGCAAAATACAGAGAAGCAGTCAAACCACTATCCAACTAGTGTAATTCTAGTGATTGGCTCTCAACTCATAATGGTACCATCATATTTTTTATTGTCTTCTTTTTTATCAACAAAAATAGTATAAATAGGAGAAATAGCAAGAGTCGCTCAAGGGTACTTGTTACTGTAGTGTAGGAAAAAGTATCCCTTTTTCAAACTTAATTTGGGAAATAGCGAGCTTAATTACACCTTAATTTAGTGTTGTAATATGTTATACATATTCACTTTAAGATTAGGGCCTTATTTATTAAAATGGACTTAATTGTGCTTTATTTTTGGTGTTGTAAGGTGTACCTTTACACTTTCACACTCGCCTAGGGCTTTATTAATTAATTGAGGTTAATCATGCCTTAATTGGCCCCTTTAATTCAAATCCAAGCCTAATTAATTGCATTTTCTGAAGAGGAAACCTGACATTCATAAATGCCATTACACAACACTTAACTTGGAAGATGTGTGTCCTAGGTAAGTGACCTAGGACCTATTCACCCTATGGAGAATGGGTCCTCACTGAGACCTAGGACCCTAATTTAAACTATTATTTTGGTGGTATTTTAATGATTTCAAATCCACAATTCAATGTCGGCTTGTGATATTTGAATTTTAGGAATTAATGTTAAGATATGTATAAATAAGAGGTCATTGCACTATGTTTCATCCTAAGACTTTCAAGCAATCAAAAAAAATTCATAAGAGCATTTCAAGAGGGCGTTTCAAGGCATTCAAGGGCATATTTATTGAAGATATTACAACAATTAAGATTCTGGATTATCATGTCAATGTCATATTGCATCATGCATGTTATTTGAGCTAATATGGTGATGTAGAGTTCAAGATCTATTCAAGCATTCAAAGGCATTGTTTCAAATAAAGTTTCAAGGTCAAGATCCACATCCATTGAAACCAATTCATGCTAGTTGTAGATCTACAATCCAAGGTCCAAACAAAGGTTTGGTGAGTTGTGACATTGCTTGTTCATCCATCATTCCTTCATGCTATTTTGTTTCATTTCAAGGTTTAATTACCAAAATGGGGTTTGACCAAGGCCATCCCCCATTCACCTAACAAACAATTTTTTTCTCTCTTTGATGTTTGATTGCATATTTTAGGTGGAAGATCCTATGAAGAGAAAAATTGAAGAAAGTTGCAAAGTTGTAAGGAAAGTTGTCATCTCACGGAAACTCTTCTACATAATTTCCTTTTGGCTTTCCAACTGCGAGATTCAGACACAGCATAGCAGAACCCAAAAACTAATTTTCAAGAGTCTTATCCAAGACCCATTCGCCATAGGGTGAATGAGTCCTCAATTAGCCTTGAAAAAGCACTTTTTGTGAGAGGTACACATCATTTATCCCTTCCAAATTCTCCATAAAATTTGTAGGTTCCATCAGTTTCATGTTTAAGCTTCTAAATACACTTTATAGATCACAATTTGGAGTTTATTTTCTATTTTTAATTTTTCTCCCCAAAGTATTATTTGACCTAGACCCCTGTCCTTGCATAAAAGGGAAATTAGTAGATTCACACCTTGATTTGACTCACCTAAAGGTTGTTGGTCAATTCTTGGTGTGGATCTCATTTCCTTAAATTAAATTAGAGAAATAAGACCCATTTTCCTTCTTTGGATCCACTTTTTCATTTTGGGAAATTCCCCTATCCTATTTTTCTACATTTCATTTTGGTGAACCCGACATTGTACAACAACATTTTGAAAATTAGAGTCCTTTTAACCCTAGATCTAAGTTTTGCAATAGATTGCATTAGGTTTGCATTAGTTACATTATATTTATGGTTCTTTGCATCTTGCATTAGTTTGCATTGCATATAGGGTTTAAATTTGCATTTTCACATTGTTTAAATCTGGAAAATCAAAAGTTTGCATGCATATTACATTAATTTTGCATAGTTTTTGCATATTAGTGTAATTTTCATCATTCATATTCAAAAGTTGGATCAAAATTGTATTTCAAAAAGTGTCACATAATTCATCATTTATCATTAGTTTTACTTGCATTTACACATCAAATTTTGGAGAATTCTATTATAGAAATACCAACCTAAGACTTGAAATAGAGAACACGTCTAATCACTTAGAAATTGCATTTTTCAATTTAAAAAAACCTTGTACCAAGGGGTGAATGAGTCCTTGGAGGCCTACAAAAACTAACTTTTCTGAGCTTTTTTGTGGTTTTCTACACTTCCTAGGCCTGCCAGTAACCTACAGTATTAGTCTAAAAAGTTTTAAGAATTTATATTTTATGCATCTAGGTCTGAACATCCATTTAGTGTAGTCATTTTTAAATCATTCTGTAGACATGGAAAATATACAATTCGATCTAGCACACTGGATCCTGATTTACTAACGACATTTCCTCCTAAATCATACTCTCAGCATTTCATCATATTTTGTCTCTTAATTTAATAAATCATTATTTATTTAATTAAGTCTTTCACCTTCGTTGATTAAATTAATCAATTTAATTTAATTAACCTTACATTTCTGTTTAATTAAATAAATCATTTTATTTGATTAAAATCTCTAAAGTCCTCTTATTAAATAAATTAAACCTTATTTAATCTAACATTATCCCACTTTAGTTAAATAAATCAAAATCATTTATTTAATTAAACCCTTCCCCTCAATTTGATTTAAATCAATTCATAAATTTAAGTCTAAATTGTCACATCTCCTAATTCTTCATTAAGTTAATCAAAACCATGATTAAGTTAATCCCTTTCATTAAAATCCTCTAGAGAATGCAAGTTGCACAATAAATCAAATACTTTGATTTATTAATTCTTCTATTTTCCCTCACAAGGCATCAAAAGGGAATATTCCCTCATTTGAATTCAAAAAGCCAAGTGGACTTAGTCCTTCCAACAAGGCATTTAAGACCTCTTACATGTCCTTGGCCTTGAGCCAAGTGACATTAACTCCATTTCTCTTTCCCTCTCACATGTCACATTCAAAATTCAAATTTGAATCCAACGGCATTTATCATGCACATTGACCAAAATGTACTCATTCCTCAACCATTCACATCTTGACAAGTGGCACTTGGCCATTGGATGTTGAATGATCCCACATTGCATATTTTCCTTCAATCTTCCATTTTGGAAATCTATAAATGAGAGACTCTTCCTCTCATTCAAACATCCACAACTTGAGTAAATTTACTCTACTCAACTTTATCCTCAATGCAAGATCTTAGCTAGGTTATTGCAGGTTTTCTCAAGAACTCACATTGTTCTTCATCATCAAGTGGATCAATCATCAACAATCACACAAAGGAGTTGGGAAAGGGCCAATTGCAACACTTCATTGGCACCAACTCCCCCATGGGATCTCTAGTTTGCTCACTTAATTAGGATTTACATGGTTTTTCGTATTTTATTCTTCATTTTTTCCTATTTTAAGTTTTGTAAATGGATTTCATGGGGAATCCTTGTTTTACCTTGCATATGATCTAATAACATGTTTGTTTGCTTTGTTTATGCAGGTATCAAATTGGGTTTCACACATTCCAAAACTCATTTCAATAGTAAAAATCATCAAATCTACTAGACAATTATTTACTTTTTGAAGCATTGCATAAGTTGGATACATTACTTTTCATTCACAATGTTAGTAGCTTTCCTTTCCAAGTATGCCAAGAAAAAGCTCACCAACAATCATGTTAGTCATTCCTCCAAGATATTTCCTAGTTATGAGAGTCTCTTAGTGAAAGAGAGTGAAAATGTTGACACATTCCTTAATTCCACACCCCATCATATCTCTCCCATTTGTGGGAATGATGTGATAGAAGAAGATGCAAGCATAGAAAATCATGATAATCATAGTTTCTCTTCTCCCAATACCTATCCTACTTGTGACGAGGGTATTTTGGTGTTAGAAGATACACCCATTGAGAATCATGACAATGTTGAAAGCTCTTATTCTATAAACTCTCCTACTTTGGAAGATATTATGGCACAAGAGGATGAGATCATTGACACATTTCTTAACATCACTTTACCTAGTCTCCATTCATCCCTCGCTTGTGAGAATTCTTTAGAGAAAGAGGATGAAACCATGGAAAAATATGGAAATCACATTTGTTCTTCTCCTAATATCTCCCCTATTTATGAAGAAGATAGTTTGGTGTTAGAAGATAGACTCATTAAGAATCATGAGAGTCTTGTTTATCCTGTCCTAATGCTTTTTGGAAACACCTAATTGAACAAAAGGATTCAGTCAATGATAGTTGTTCTTCTCTTGATGTCTCCCCTATTTTTGATGAAATTACTTTATAAAATCTAACCATGGAATGTGATGAACATCTTGTTTTCTCCTCTCCTAAAAGCTCTCCTACTAGGGTAGATATCACAATACAATAAAATGACAACATTGACACATATATTTCAAACAATAATGATATGGCCTCCTTACATGAAGATGATGAAGTGACATTAGACTCCCCTTCACTAAGAGATCATGAAAATAAGGATAAGTTTGTTGAGGTTATGAACATTAGAACTCCCTTGAGTCCTCTAATTCTTATAACTCCTACAAATCCTTCAATTATTGGACCTCATAAGCCTAAAATTATCATTTATCCACCCTCACAACAACCACAAGTTCAAAATAAACCCATGCTTATCTTAGAACCACCAACAAGGCAACTTGATAATGATAATGTTTCACAACAATCGAGTTATGATATTGTTGCTCATACATATAACACTAGGAACAATATGCAACTAAGACAAACAACTCCAACATCCCTCCCATTACCTCAACCTATCTTGCCTAGTGCTCCTTGTTTACCTTTACAAAGTGGAAAGGAATATGATCTTATTGAACTTAAAAATACTCCTGCTAAGATATCCTTATGGGATCTTATTCAAGCCTCACCTAGTTATCATAACATGCTTCAAATTGCTTTACAACAAGTTCCTACCCCTCCTAATGTGTAACCAAAGGATGTGGCAGCCCAAATTCAAGGTATGACTTCGATCAACTTTGGCATTACTTTCGATCAAGATGAGTTACCTCCATCAGAAGTGTAAAACCAAAATGAATCTTTCATGATAGTGGTTTGATACAATAGGATGGGGATAAAAATAAACCTTTTTGACAATGGATCAACCCTTAACATGTGTAGCATAAACCTTTTGGACAAGACTAAAGTAGACAAAAGCCAAATACAACCAAATTCTTTATCCATTTGTGGGTTCGATAACGTAGGAAAACAACCACTTGGTGTGATAACATTTCCTATTACAATTGGAAAGGCTACATTGCAAACTACTATCCATGTTATGCCTCATGATCTTTCATATAATCTTCTCTTGGGTAGACCTTGGATTCATGCAATGAATGGGGTGTCCTCTACCCTTCATTGTAAAATGAATTATGTCTACGACAACAAAGTGTATACAATCAAGTCAGACCATGAACCAGATAGTTTTCTCATTGAGAAAAACAAGGAAATTCCTTTGAAAACCTTGACACCTATTTTCCTTTGCAATAATCTCCAATTTTAAAGACTGTTTAGAATTAATTAATGTAATCCTTGATTATTCCTATTTTCCTTAATTTAGTAAGTTGGTTGAAGCAAGTATCCATAAGATTATCACCATACTAATGTGTATTGAGTTCCTCTTAGAAAATAAACCATGTGACAAAACATCCCTTCTTTTTCTTCTCTTCACATAACCACTAATACCAAATGAAGGGGTGAAGATCCAAGTATAAGGATGTCATTGTAACCTTTTAATGACAAGGAACATGATGAAGATCAAATAATTGCTTCATTTGGAAAAGTCAATGATTGGATCCTTATTATCAAAATTCCCCATGTCCATCTTTAGTGTAAAGTGCTTATCTATATAATTAATTGGGCGAAAAATCATCTTCATATATAATTCAAACCCAAATTGGACCATTCCCCTTAGGAGACCAATATTCTTCCCAAGTATTGTTGTGTGAATCCATATGTTTAGAATCTCTATCCAACCTTGGTTATAAACTATTTGGTAAATTATTTACATTATATCATTTATCTTAGCTACCCCTTACATTTTTTTACCACCACTGACCAGATTTCATCCTTCATCTTATTGATTTATTCCTTTCTTCCTTGTAAATTATTATCTTGGTACAAAAACCAATGCAAAATTTCCAAATTAATCCAATTTTCATGACTTGTTTCTAAAACACCTATTTCCACATTTCACAAAGTACACCTTCTTCCAAACATTCAAAAACATCTGATTTCATTTAAAACTTTCAAAATCTCTTAATATTTCTACATGCCAAAAACCAAAAAATTCCCAAATACTTCATTAAAATTTCACCAAAAATTGAATTTACAAAATTCAAAAATATAAAAAATACCCTTTGGTAACAAAAGTGCCCAACACCCATTTTAATCTATAAAACATTCATTTTGCATAATTCCCCCAAAAATGGGCATTATAACCTCGTATTTTGGAAAATCTCAAAAATAAATTAAAATCAAACAATTAAGCATGCTAAATTATGAATTAACATATGTTGGGGGGATTCTACATAGCCCTAAATCTATTCCCATACACAAACTTGAAATAAATTTATTAAATTAATATAAACAAGCAAAATACCTCAATTCTTTTCAAATTTTGGAATGAAGTGTATGTCATGCATGCCAAACAAGAGCTCACAAGAACCAACAAGCACACTCCCCTCCTTATTCCTAATGTAACGAATCTAACCTCGTTGAATTCCTCCCCCGATTGCACTCATAATCAATAAAATACAAATTTTCCCAAAAGAGGGCTTTTATCACACAAATTTCTTCACAAAAAAACATAACATAAAATGAATGCTTTTCCCTATTTACCATTTTTCAAATCCCAATTAAAAATTAATATAATTTATATTTTTTTTAGTTCTTAATTTGAAACTCCCTCAGATTTTCCCAAATCTAAATAATCAATTAAATCCATTTCCAAATATCATTCAACATTTAAATTCATGATTAAATCTATATAAGAATAAAAATTGAATTAAATTTATGGAAATCAGAAATTTTAATAAAACATCACACACACTTTCACTGGACTTTCACAAGAAGTGTATGATATCCAAAATCATGCCAAAAATGGTATATGGTTAACATGGGTAGGATAATGGGAAGTCACACTCAAATCAAGTACGACGGACAAGGTTAACATATATGACCAATGTGACATCTCTGATATAACACCATTGGGGAATAACTTAGACCTATGAAGCAAGGTGGAAAAATTTCCCATACCTATATCCACTCAATGCACGTCAAGTGTACCTATGCATATACATAATATTTGAAGCACATACAATTCACAAATGGGGTATACAACATAATCATAAAACATTCATCCAAACATACATGTGCATAATTATCAAAATAGAACAACACAATCCATCCTAACATGATCATAATATAATTATATTGAAGGGTGTATCCAAAACTAATGTCATTACAAAATAATGATGCGATGAATAATCTTGAATCAATTTTATAGCTGTAAGCATACAAATAAAATCCAAAAATATAACTAAATATCACAAACATGAGAGACACTACATATAACATAGTTAACCTCAACTTTTATAAAAAAGAATTAAATAAAAGTTGACTTGCTTTCTATTGATTAGTTGTTCAATAATGCAAGATTGTCACTCATCAGTTTCAAGATAATAAGAGTTGGGACTAAAAGTGTTGAAAGAGTATCTATGATTTTTTATTTATATAGATATTATAGTTAGATTGAATATTCATTGGTTGAAAGGCATCAATAAAACTCTTTAATATCTATGATTTTCTATTTATATTCTACTTGCAATCTTGATTATTATGATATTTGAATGTACTTTATTACACACCCATCAAGTTGTCGCTAATTTTCAGAGACGTCTAACTACTAGACAAAATTCACCTATGTACATCGAAAAATGCATGAAAAACATACATGGATACATACATAACATGACAAGACGTCATAGTGCGGGGCCCACCAGATGCCTGAAACCGACGGACGGGATGAAACGTCTGAGTGATGGTCAAGTGGGAGTTAACGACGTCGTCAGGTGCATTTTCCCACCCGTTGTCAGGCGAAAAAGTGGGCGGGTTAGCTTCGTCGGCAAGTTTCTTTTGTCTAGCATAGGAAAAGTGGAAGGGAATGACGTGGGCCTTTTCTGTTTCGAGAAAGCAAGACGAAAATACAATTTGTTTTGTTTCCTATCTGCACGTTGAAAGGGAAAGCTGAAGGTCTGAGTGCACGTGGACGACTTCCAGGAGAATACCGACCAAATAAGCTGAAGTGTGGAGTGCACGTGGAGGATTTGGAGGAGAATACAGACCAAATCGAGGTGAGGGGTAATTTTGTTGCAAGCAGAGGGTTTTGTAAAGATGTTTTAATTTGAAATTTGGGAAACACAATGTGGGTATTTCAGTTGCTTTAATGTCTTCAAAATCACACATTCCATTGTTGTGTTTAAATTTCGCACCATTGAAAAAAAAACTGCAAAAAATAATTTTGAATGGGTAACGCAGTGTTGGGTTTCAATAAAAAACTGTACAAAATAATTCTAAATGGGAAACACAGTGTTGGGTTTCATTTATTTGAATCTCCTTGTTTAAATGTAGAGGGTTTTACAAGTTCTTTTAATTTGAAATTTGGGTAACACAATGTGGAGTATTTCAGTTGCTTGAATGTCTTCAAAATCACACATTCCATTGTTGTGTTTAAATTTTGCACCATTGAAAAAAAAAACTACAAAAAATAATTCTGAATGGGAAACGCAGTGTTGGGCTTCAATAAAAAACTGTACAAAATAATTCTAAATGGGAAACACAGTGTTGGGTTTCATTTATTTGAATCTCCTTGTTTAAATGTAGAGGTATTTACAAGTTCTTTTAATTTAAAATTTAGGGAACACAATGTGGAGTATTTCAGTTACTTGAATGTCTTCAAAATCACACATTCCATTTTTGTGTTTAAATTTTGCACCATTGAAAAAAAAAACTGCAAAAAATAATTCTGAATGGGAAATGCAGTGCTGGGTTTCAATTAAAAAACTATACAAAATAATTTCGAATGGGAAACATAGTGCTGGGTTTCATTTATTTGAATCTCCTTGTTTAAATGTAGAGGGTTTTACAAGTTCTTTTAATTTGAAATTTGGGAAACACAATGTGGAGTATTTTAGTTGCTTGAATGTCTTCAAAATCACACATTCCATTGTTGTGTTTAAATTTGACACCATTGAAAAAAAAACTACAAAAAATAATTCTGAATGGGAAACGCAGTGCTGGGTTTCAATTAAAAAACTGTACAAAATAATTCTAAATGGGAAACACGGTGTTGGGTTTCAGTTATTTGAATCTCCTTGTTTAAGTGTAGAGGGTTTTACAAGATCTTTTAATTTGAATTTTGGGAAACACAATGTGGACTATTTCAGTTTTTTGAATGTCTTCAAAATCACACATTCCATTGTTGTGTTTAAATTTCACACCATTGAAAAAAAAAACTGCAAAAAATGATATTAAACTACTATCTTATACTACTAATACATAAGAAAAGAGACAAAAGCCATAATTTTTTTCACCAAAATAATAGACCAAGGCCTTAGTACATGAAAAAATCCAATACCCACCTTGGACATCAATGAATTCACATGGACGTCATATGGGCTCAATCAATGAGACCCTAAATACAAAATAAAACCACAAAGACATGTTCGACCCATAACTATCTTATGGATTAAATCCCTAAATATAGTTCTCTATTTTGGAGCCACTAACACATGTGGGACCCATTTTTATGACAAGATTCTCAACTTCTTCTTCTAGTACTTAAGAAAGGGAAAATACTTTAAATGAGTTTAAAGTCAAATGTAATATGAAAAATAATGCCAAGGTTACCATTAGAATATAAATAGAAGATACCTCTATAATTATACAGTATAGGAATCCAAATTCACATTCTAAGAGTGTTTGAGATGCATGAGATAGAAATACGATTACAATATAAATAGAATCTTAATCCAAGCAATGTATTTGTACAATCCTTATCAAACAATCTCACTTTAATCTCAATTTTAGTAACATCCATATTCACCTATTTATGAATTTTCTCCATCCTTAATTTAATTCTCAACTTCATTCTTGAACCACTTTAGGAATCTATGTTGAAGATTAAAACCATCATTGAGTGATTTCATTTTAGGCCATAGTCTCCTTGATATAATTATTATTCCTTTTAGTAGTTGTTTATATATTCTTAAATCTAGGGTTATAAATAAACTCAATTGAAGAACCAATGATATCTAGGTATTTTCCTTTTGTATTAGAGGGAGGGGAAATGATATCAATAGGGGAAACATTAGATGGATCACCTCCACACTAAGATTAGAGGGGGTAGGACTTCTACTAATACTAGCTCTACCTATAGGTCTAATAAGTTTAAAGAAGATAACACTAGGAATAGTGAAGATTTAGTGGTATCATGTGTAGTTTCCTCACCAAGACTAGACCTCTTGTAAGATTTAAAAATATGGGAACTACAGGGAGAAATTTCAGTGATCACATTTTTTCGAGGTTAGAGAATCTTTTCCCACATAAAAGAGACTTGATTCTTATAAAATAAGAGCACTTTTTCATTAACAACCACCCTATGGTTGGATTTGAGAAGTAAGGAATTGGATTTATCACAATTATAAAAGTTAAATTATAAAAACTTGGTGTAGTGGACAATTTTTTCTTACCTAGAATCTCATTCATGACTTATTTATCTATATATAATGAAAGGTACAAAGCAAACCATACTAGGTAATTATGCCTTATATTGTTTACAAAGGGAAAGTTATTTAACAAAAGATAGATAATTTATACTTCTCATTTAGGGTAAAATATTTAAATAGAAAGAAGTTGAATTCATTTTAAGGAAGAGCCTCCTTGAGATATCTTAATTATCATTTAATGAGCTTCTCAAAGCCTTTTACGAAAGTGTCAATGTTTTCTTTTCTTTGACATTTGCTCGCTTGATGGGTCTTGGCTCTTTTCTTAGACATGCTAGCAACTACATTGTTGAACTCTTTAGAGTCTTAAAATTTCAGATTCCTCACAATAACCTTCTTACTCTTCCATTGTACAATGAAATCTCTATGAATTGATGGATCATAACTATCTATGTATTATATAAATGGATTTAGCTCACCCTTCACAAGGATTACCAAATAGTAATTTTTTTATTGTATTATTGACAATAATAAGCCTCTATTCATAGTCTCTCATATCCCATGATAATATTCCAAATGTACTAGTCCATAAACAAGTAGAAAATGATGAAATTATTAAGTCTCATTGGAAAAAATGAAAGAAGTTGATTCCCAAAGAGGGATCAATAAGGAGATTGATTGATAGGTAGTATCCTTTACAAATAAAGAGAAAAATGGCGATATCATTGACCTCCAAGTTGTAGATTGTGATAAATCTAAAGGATTAACCCAAATAAATATTTTGATAGACTTCAATTATTATCAATTCATTCAATAATTTTCCCAAGATCACATAATTGCAATCAACCCCACTTCTCATAATTATTCCACAAGTAATTTTACTAGGAAAATATTTTCCATCATACCAATGCGATGTTTTCCATAAAACAACTCATATTGTCTAAAGAAATAGTTTTTCCACTACCTCCATGGTAGAGATGATCAATTGTTTCCTCATTTATGGAGTGAATTTTCTTATAGCTTTTAATAATTTTTAAGATATTCCAAGAGGGGGAGAAAGGTAATTGAGGTAGTTTAAAATGCCGAGGGAATCTCCATTCATCATTAAGGGTGAGAACTTGATATTTAGATAGAGTAGGTGAATAGATATTCTAGAAAAATATGAAAAATAGACTCAACATTATTCTCATAAAGATCACACCTATTTGGGATTTTAATGGCTCTATTTTTAAGATTATCAATAATCAATCATTTTCTCTAACAAGCAACCTACTAGATGTCATTGAATTTATGTAATATATTCTTGTTCAAAATCTTCTTCTTTTCAAACACCTCAACATGTGTATCATGTTAAAGGAGATAAGTAGATGCAATAGTACACTTCCATATGGAAGAACCGAACCAAATGGTCTATTTTTTCCTATTAAACTAGACTATATAGAACTCTTTAACTTCTCTATAAGGTAGTTGATAACCTCTTGATTGAGATGATTGAGAGGAGTAAATAAATTAATCAACTTTCTACATTAAGTACAATATTCCTAGTAATTATCCACACAGTATGAAAATAAAGAAGAAAGACCATTCTTGATAGCTAAACAAGGGATTAAAAAATTATGGAGAGTGTTTCCCAACCAAGAATCATACTAAAATCTAGCCTTCAACCCATTTCCTACATTTCAAATTGGTCTCTTTCTTATGAGTTATCTATAATTTTTTACTTTAATTCATATAAGTAAGACATTATATAAGTTATCCAAATTTGGAAAATAAATAACAAGTAACCCATTGAAGTATTTAGCGTCCACTATATTAGTTCAATTGTTATTCTCTTTTGCAAGTCTCCAAATAATTCTGAATAGGAAACATAGTGTTGGGTTTTAGTAAAAAAACTACACAAAATAATTGTGAATGGGAAACACATTGTTGGGTTTCAGTTATTTGAGTCTCCTTGTTTAAATGTAGAGGGTTGTCTCATGGTGGGTTGCTTGCTTCTTAAAACCCATGGTTTTGCAATATGGAATGTTACAATACAGTATGACTATCTTCCAAATCACACATTCCATTGTTGTGTTTAAATTTTAGTTGATTGATAAGAAAACTGCACAAAATAATTTTGAATGGGAAACACAGTGTTGGGTTTCAGTTATTTGAATCTCCTTGTTTAAATGTAAACGGTTGTCTTATGGTCGGTTGCTTGCTTCTTAACACCCACGGTTTTTTAACATGGAATGTTATGAATGTCTTCCAAATCACACATTCCATTGTTGTGTTTAAATTTCGCACCATTGAAAAAAAACTTTACAAAATAATTATGAATGGGAAACACAGTGCTGGGTTTCAATTATTTTAGTCATCCACTTGAAATGTAAAGGGTTTTCTTATGGTTGCTTGCTTGCTTCTTAACACCCACAATTTTGCAAAGGTGGCAGAATTTTGATCCCAGGTTTTCTTTGACATGGTGCTTCTTGGTGAAGTTGCGGAATGGGAAATCGAGCCAGTACCAATCATTCAACCTAATTTAATGTGGCTCGAGGAGGAACAACTCGACACTATTTCTAAGCTACATTCACTTGCATGGAAGGAAAAGTCCAGCAACGCTGAATATTGGAGGGTGATCTCTATCTTAGATAGAGAGGAAGAGCGAGCCGGATTTAATAATTTGCTTAATGAAATGCTTGTGGAGATTTTCTGGGCTCCGGCCCCTTCGTTTGTTTAGCGAACTTGGTTTCTTTATGCAGTTATCAAAAAAAATGGTTTCTTTGGACATAAACTAAATCTTTACTTTACATGCATGAAAAAAAATTTAATTATGAATAGTGACCAAAATCCTAGGGTGTAATGGAAACAGTGTTCGTTTCTTAATGAATTATTGCAACCTTGGCTGTTTTTAAGGAGGATTGTGAACAATTATTGGAGAAAAAAAAAAGGGGAGGAAAGAAAGAGAGGAAAAGGGAGGAGAAGGGCATTTTCTATTTTCAGACAATTTCGTTACACAACCATGGAGCCTTTGAACCCATATTTTGTATTGAGAAAAAAGGAAATAAGATTGAATCTTTGATTTTGTTAATATTTTCTTGATCGTAAATGTCTTTGTGCTTCTGTGATCATTCTTCAATATGATATTTTCTGAGTCGAATTGTGTTGATTTTTTATTTGTTGAATATGTGAATTCTAAAAGAAATCATCTTGTGAAATTAGTCTGTTGTTTATCTTTCCTTGTCTCATGGTGGGTTGCTTGCTTCTTAACACCCATAGTTTTGCAACATGGAATGTTACAAAATAGTATGAATGTCTTCCAAATCACACATTCCATTGTTGTGTTTAAATTTCAGTTGATTGAAAAAAAAAACTACACAAAATAATTGTGAATGGGAAACACAATTTTGGGTTTCAGTTATTTCAATCTCCTTGTTTAAATGTAGAGGGTTGTCTCATGGTGGGTTTCTTGCTTCTTAAAACCCATAGTTTTTCAATATGGAATGTTACAATACAGTATGACTGTCTTCCAAATCACACATTCTATTGTTGTGTTTAAATTTTAGTCGATTGAAAAAAATAACTGCACAAAATAATTGTGAATGGGAAACACAATGTTGGGTTTCAGTTATTTCAATCTCCCTGTTTAATTGTAAAGGGTCGTATCATGTTCGATTGCTTGCTTCTTAACACCCATGGTTTTGCAACATGGAATGTTACAAAACAGTATGAATGTCTTCAAAACCACACATTCTATTATTGTGTATGAATTTTGCATGATTGAAAGAAAAGTGCAGAAAATAATTGTGATTCGAAAAACACGGTGTTGGGTTGTTGGACTGTCTGATTTGTAGCATGCGTTTGTGTTATATTTTATGCATAGCTTGATTGAATCTATCACCTTTAATTTTCCTCGGTTGAAGCCAGAATGTCCTATTGGTTTCACGTGGGTGGGAGCAATGCAAGCACATTTTATCTATGTTTAATGAATGATTTTTTTCTTTTTCTTCACACAATCCACACTAATTTTAAGTATTCGTCCAATGTTGTGATTTCCTAGAATGGGGAGAGGTTTGAAATGGAAGAAGCTAGAAGAATTGCAGGTGCAAGATGTACAAAATGGAGGCTCTCCTTTTTTGTCTTCCAATTTGGAATGGGCTACTATTTCCATCAACAAGGATAAGGTCCCTGACCTTGTTGCAGTAATTCCTCTTACGAGACTTGATCAATTCATTGACGGTGAAACGTTCGTTGAAGTTGTAGAAACCAAATTTTTGGACAAGAAAATAAGAGAACCTACCACCTCATGTCTCGTCTACGATAAAACTTATAGCAAAAAAATTTTGTATAAGAGGTTTGTATATATCGACATTCATTTCTATGGCCGAATGATATTTTACTCTCTTGGTTGAACATGATGAGATGATACCTTTTTTGCAGCTACTAGTGTCAATATGGTCCTAAAGACAACAGAAACCAACTTGCACCAAAGAAGAAACCACATAAGATGTTTACACAAATGCGAGGTTGTCAATACCACTTCATGGTAAAGGTTATGGAAGGAAAATCTGATGTTGCCTATATTATCTACAAAGAAATGTTCCATGTAGATAAAAACGGTGAATTTTTCCATGGCATTCATGACACAAGTGAAGAGAAGTGTTCTATGTTTTTCGCTAATCTATCCAGGGAGTGCAAAAGCTATATTGAAAGCCTTTTGCTCATGGACGTCAGTGTCAATGCAATAATGGATAGACACATCAGCGATCCTCTATTATGTGGCATGATGTCCAAGAGAGATCAATTCCTTACAAGAAAGGATGTTATGAATTCCTGGTGAAAGATGAATTCTACTCACGCACAAAAACACAAAGTTGATTCGACAAGTATCCTACTATGGAGTGGACAAGACTTTGAAAACTTCTTCTACTTTCAACGGCTTGATATGAACAATACACCTTTTGTTATCGGGGTTCAGACTCCATGGATGTTGGATAGGATGGTTAGTTTCTCGCACAATTCAGTCATCTCGATGGATTCCAAATTTGCAACTAACAAATATGAGGTGAGGCCTTACAAACATTGACAAATAGTTCATCGTGTTTTCAATGATCTTCTTGGCTGTAAACTTCACAATGCTCATGTCGAGTTGTTCTCTCTACAGTACCCATTGTATACTCTCCTCATTTTCAATGAGCAACAGAGTGGTGTGCCAGTTGCATGGGTAGTCTCCTCACGAAACAAGATTGAGGACATCTTTGCATGGCTACGCGTATTGCTTGAATGTGGAAGAAGAGCCAGGCCCGACTAGAGAATCAATTCATTTTTTACCGATGATGCGATTGCAGAGATCCAAGCCATACAGTATGTGCATCCCTTTCTTCATTTGTGTACCTTTCTCATTTTCTATTCATTTTCAATGCCACTTTCTCATGCAGTTGAGCAGTAAACAATATCATTTGTATTATCTATTAGGGTTGTCTTTCAATGTCATGTGCTTCTATGCCTTTGGCATGTCAAAAGGGCTTGGCTAAAGAATGTATATAAGTATGCAGCCAAGGAAAGGGAAATGGACGTCTTCCGCAATCTTGGCACGATCATGATGGTAATTGTTGACACCAAAGATTGCGTCACTCAATTATTGAACTCTTTCTTTCAAGAGTTCAATGATCAGCTCTGATTCTTAGAGTACTTCAAGAAGACTTGGTGCGAAGGAGAATGTCGAATTGGTGAATTGACAATTTTCGTCACATCACATGATTCGCACCATTCAAATTCTTTGATTTCACATCTAATACGTTGTGGCTTACTTGACTATTGGATGGTTTTTTCGCAACCATGTGGGCAAAAAATTTTAGACTATTCCCACATGCCAACCGGGATACGAATGCAGCCATTGAGTCGTACCATTGTGTGCTAAAAACTCAGTACTTGTGCAATCGTTCAAAAAAGTGCAAAAGGAGAATGGACTATTTTTATTACACACTTGTGTACAAAATGGAACCATCCTATAGGCAAAAGGAAAAGTTGCAGCATTATGGTTTTTTGATGAACAAAAATTATTTAAATATGCGATCTAGTGTGGAGCAGGCTGAGGCAATTCCAGACGATGACTGTATTCCTGATGAAATAGATCCTAGATGGTACTGGGTGAAAATTCAAAGTAGGTCAATGCACTACCTTGTGCAGAAATTTGGGAGCACTTTTTTGTTTGTGACTGCCCTTGGAGTTTGCAGGGGAACACTTGTAAACATGTCGTCAAGGTTGCTCACTTGATTAAAAGATCATCTGTCATTGAAGGGGTGGTTCATGGTAAGTGAATTTCAATTCGAATTGCGTTACTTTATTGGAGTCAATCGTGTTTTGCATTTTCTATAGCCTAATACAAATTTCTTATGTGTCCTCATTTAGACAGGGGAGGTCAACCAATTAATACAGACATAGATTTGAACGAGACATTGTCAGAGGGGGCCATAGAAGAAATAAATCCTAATGTTCTGACCCCTGTGCAAGCTCCTTCTATGACTCATGTATATGATGAACATGTGGTGACAATGTCTCTTTGGAATGACACTAATGAACTCTTGAAGAACGTGATGCGTACACCGCCACAATCTCTAGAACAAGTGCAGTCATATGCAAAATGCATGGACAGGTTTATAGAGGACCTACGACAATCAAATGCATTTCTGTTTGAATTCATTCTAGATCCTGATCAAGCTGCAACTACCACCATTCACATGCATCCATGGTTTAGTGCAACCAGGGATCGCCATTGACATCCAACCCGACGTACGAAGCATTTCGCACAACAGTCAGATCACCAAACCCCTTTGGATGACTCCTTTCCATTGTCCATGAACAATAGTTTGAATTTGAATGTCAATATGCAATGTGAGACTTCAGGTGCAACTAGTATGGATGTGGTAGAGGATACAACATCTAATACAGGTGAGTATGAGAAAACCCATTTCAATTTCTTTATTGTTATGTGAAATGGTATTGCAGATTCCTTTTTTCCAGTATGTGCTTGTACCACGTCATAAACTTTATGATTTCTTTTATGGATTTTTTTGTTCACTCCAGCATTCCAATCTCGGGAAAGGAGTCCTTGCCGGTGACTGTCTTTCGCAGGTGTAAACCCAATGGAAGGTATGGTTCGAATTTAATAACTTTTCTTACATAAGTCCAATTTTTGGTATGACGTTATGTAATTTAAGAAGTGTATCTATTAAATCATTTAGGGGAAGCGAACCATTCAATGTTTGGTTGTTGATCTTTAGAAAATACAAAATATTTCCAATGAAAAAGGATGCATAGAAGTTGGTAACCGAGGAAAGTGCATTCAAAGGGGCTGAAAGTTTGTTGCTAAAGCATAGGCAGACATTTGTAAACATGTTTCATATGGTGGTAGAGCATGGGAAGGTTTGGAATACATTATTCTATTAAAGCCTCATTTGATAGAGCTTTTTTTGTGCATAAAGTAAGGGTTTAGTAGATCAGCATTGGCTTGAGCCTTTGTATTCGTAAAAGTAGATGATTCCTAAGTTATGAGAGTTATCAAAGGACTGTTTCAAGTCGTTAGGTGTTTTGATGATGATTTAAGACCTGGTCCTTTGTAAATATGGGCTAATTGAGTGCATTTCCAGCGGTAGAGTCATGTTTTCAAGCATTCTTTTCAAAACAATAGCATCTCAATTTGTGATATGTAAAAATTGGCACAAATGGGTTTCTGGAACAGCAAATACCTTATGGAAAAAACACTTCAAACAAGCTCTTCTTCGCTATCGTGGACCCCAAAATAGGCCTATTTTAAAAATAGAATAATTAAGCCTAAAACATTCTTCAAGCATGACTAATTAAGCCTGCAAAAACTTAATCTTACCTTAAACTTTGATGCCCCCAATTTTGATAGACATTCACTTACTAAACCCACCATATTTCACCTAAAATTTTCCTTATGAAAGATGTGTGATGCAATGTATGTAATCAGCGATGTGATCTCCATCACTCGGGAATGATTCTGATAGGTTAGGTTTTGTTGCTAGGAAGATGGTTTTCTAAATGGAGAAAGGAATTAGGTGGTTTGAGTTGCTGCCCCTGTAGACTGTGAGTGGAAAAGAGCATGACAAGTGAGGTTTAAGGTTAGGGTTTCATCAAAAAGGTGAGGATAGTGATGTCCCTTGTTCTTTTAAGCATGTACAGGCCTGAATAAAGGTGCTTGAGTTGGTTTCAAGGTTTCAAAAAGAGTCTAATATAGTTTTCCAAGTTACCCTCATGTCAATTGCTTGAAACAAGGGTTTCATGAATAGGCATTTGGGATAGACAGTCTTTGCAAACCAAGTGTGGATTTGGTGATTTTGAGGGTTGGTGAGACCTACCCCATTGGTTTCTTGGGCTGGTTGTATGATTTGAGTGGTGTGTTTGCTGAAATTTGGTGTAATTGGCCTTGTCAACAGTGTTATTTCTTGTTTTTGTGCAATTTGTTCCAAAAGAGTCGTATGTGGTTTTCAAGTATGTTGAGGGGGACTGAAATGGGTCTCTACAATGATGATTATTTGCAGGGGTTTTTAAGAGTTTCAGATAGTTCAGCTGACAAATCTGAGTGTGTTTTCCATCATGCAACTATTATGTGCATTTTGTGTTTGGAACATATGAAGACATATTACAATGGAATGTTTTGTGAAAGAAAGGGTTACCGCAAAACAAGAAGGTGAACTTCGAGACCTTGTTTTGTTACAATCTACAGAAAATAAAAATGTCAGGAACAACCCATTGTGTTTTCCATCCTACAACTGTGATTATTTGTAGGGGTTGTTAAGAGTTTCAGATAGTTAAGTTGAAAAATTTGAGTGTGTTTTCCATCGTGCAACTGTTATGTGCATTTTATGTTTGGAACATATTAAAACATATTAAAATGGAATGTTTTGTGAAAGAAAGGGTTGCCACAAAACAAGAAGGTGAACTTCTAGTCCTTGTTTTGTTACAGTCTGTAGAAAATAAAAATGTCAGGCAAAACCCACTGTGTTTTCCATTCTGCAACTGTGATGTGCATCTTGTGTTCATAACAGAAATATATTTTCAACAATTCATTAGTTCAACTCATTTGATTGCAACAAATAGAATGCTCAAATTATTTTCCATGTTGGAAAAGACACCATCCATACACAGTTACTTAGTTATGAAAAGTTTTCTTTCGCTTTCAATTTTTTTTAGCAACTATTTCGTGTGTTTCTAATTAGAGAATGTTGTTGTATGTGCTGAATTTTTTCTTCTCTTTCCTTTCAAGCATTGTTCTTCCCATTGTTTGAATCGTGTGTTGCCATATGCCCATTGGAGATATAGCATGTGTTGCCTTGTTCAGTTCAAAACAATAGGTACAATCTCTTTAGTGCATACATTATCTATATCTTCCACTTTTCTCGCTTATTTTTTCACTGTTTCCATTGCATTGACAATGTCTTTCTAATTAGAGAAAGTAGTTCTACCTTCTAAAAAAGTTGTTTTGTTTTTCATTTCAATAATTTCACAACCTGTTGTTGTAGTTCTATAGAATAGTCCCACAGTTCTCGAGCATGGGTGGCTAGTTGGTTGACCAACTACCACCCATATCTGCCATGCAATATTCTTGCTCGAATTGAGGAACTCAACCTCCCGTACAAGTTGCGAGAAAAGATGTTAAGGAGAATTAATAGAAAAGGGCCAAACTGTACAGATTTGCAATATGATAATTATACTCACTTCTTCAACAACGTCTTTGGTGTATGGGCACATATGGGCATGGATGTTCAATATTACAATCTACAAATAAAGATTGTCAATTTATGTGATTGGCCAATGTCTGTTTACCGAGAAATTCGAGACCTTTTCCTAGCTGGATGGATATGAAAGGTGTTTATTAGACCAACAGTTATCATACACGGGCACAATCTTATAGATCAGCTGAGCATGAGGTTTATGAGATTCCTCAAGGGGGAATCTCTAATTAGTAATCACAAAGGTCTTGTGGAGGAATGGTTGTTGGCCCTGTTCAAATTCAACCACATTGTCAGGTTTGAGATCCACTATGTCAAGCCCTCCTTCAGGCTGCTACATGAGAATTACGAGGTGCCAACATTGTATGCTGCCAATTCCACCTTGACAATCAAAGTGCGACAAATGCTTCCAAATGCTGAGAACACAGATATTATACTTGTTCGTAAATGGTTGACATAGTCCTCAGTGTTACCAGTATTCCATGTGCATTGTAATTTTCCTCAGATTGTATAATATTGACTCGAAATGGTTTTACATTTCATTGTCTGATGTGCATTGTTCTTATAAAATTTTGTGGTGAACTTGAATACACTGTTTTGTTACAGTTTGTGTTTTCCATTCTGCAGCTTTTCTTGTGCATCTTCTCTTGGAAATGTATAAGGATATTGAAATGGAATGTTGAAATGGAATTTCAAAATCTATAAATGTCTTTGTACATTCGTGACTTGATGAGTTTTGTTTTTGGACAAGATCCTCATCTAGGTACACATATGGGGTGACCTTCTCAAAGAAAGATGGTATATTTACTACAAGAGGAACCATTGCTAATGTGTTAATCTTCTGAGAAAACACATTTGTAATATATTTTGCATTTTAAATAGTTATGACGGTAAAATTGTTTTATGTTTATAAAATGAAAGTATAAACATTTCTTCAATATGTATAAGTTTATACAATATAATATATTTCTTAAGTCCCTCCTGAACCTAACAATTCACCAAATCCATGGGAAACACGAAGGATAGTGAAAGATGACAAAAGATTTGGAGCAAGTCCTGAAGGCGCCTTTCAAAAATATAAATGTTGAAAGAATCTATCTGAATAAAAATCAATGAAGGCTTCTAGCAAGTGTCAGAATGTAAGGGCATCATCAATTTCTGCATATTAATCCAAAGTTGCTGCACAATTTTCCTTTTATTATTGCTGCTATTGTGCATAAAGATAGAGGAATAGTGATTTATTTTTTTAAAGAGAGCATTTCTATTTTATTGAAACACCGAAATCCACATATTCATTACAATTGTGGACGTGGCCATGGGCATTATATCCACTATATTTGTCAATCATTAGATATTGTGTGAAAAGAAATATTATTTCATATAATTGGAAAATGTAGCCTATGTTTAAAGGATCTGTTTGTGGATATTCTATCTATGTTTAATCATTTGATCTTTTATGGAGTGATAAGAAATATAACGTAAAATCTAATATGATTTTTCTTAGTAGTATTATTGGTTTGGTCCAACTAGAGTTTGAACAAAAAAAATTTAAGAGTTTCTACATTTTGCATCAAGGGATCTTTTATATATGAAGATCATATTTCATCTTTATGGATCAAGATTGACAATTTACGAAAAGTAGAATTAATCATTGAATTTTAGAGACAATATAAACCTTTGTTCATGATTTTTGTGAAGATAAAATATCTGAGCAACCAAAATCATAAAACAAGAAAGTGAAGTTGAAAACATTGTTTTGTTACAATCCGGAAAAAATAAGAAGTGAGCCACAACCCACTATGTTTTCCATGATTCTACTGTTATGTAAATTTTCTGTTGGAAACATATGAGAAGATATTGAAAAAGAGTTTTTTTCTCAAAGAAAGTGTTGTCAAAAAACTACAACGTGAACTTAAAAACATCCATTCTCATAGCCTGCATAAAATAATAAGTGAGCCACAACCCACTATGTTTTCCATGATGCAACTGTTATGTGAATAATATGTTGGGCAGATATCCAAGAAGAGTGTTTTTCAGAGAGTAAGGGTAGTTAAAAATTATGAAGCTCAACTTCAATAAATTGTCTTCTTACTGTGTGCATAACACTAGCTGTTGTCTTCGAACAAGATTTGCAAAGTCTGGGACAACCCAATGTGTTTTCCATACTGCAACAGTTAAGTAAAATTTGAGCTGGAAACATATGAACAGGTAGTGAACAAAATTGTTTTCTTAAAGTAAGGGGTGTCATAAAACAAGAAAGTGAAGTTGAAAACATTGTTTTGTTACAGTCCTAAAAAAATAAGAAGTGAGCCACAACCCACTGTGTTTTCCATGATGCTACTGTTATGTAAATTTTATGTTGGAAACAAATGAGCAGATATTGAAAAAGCGCATTTTTCTCAAAGTAAGTGTTGTTAAAAAACTACAACGTGAACTTCAAAACATCCATTTCTCATAGCCCACTATGTTTTCCATGATGCAACTGTTATGTGAATTATGTATTGGGAAGATATCCAAGAAGAGTGTTTTGTTGAGAGTAAGGGTAGTTAAAAATTATGAAGCTCAACTTCAATACATTGTCTTCTTACTGTGTGCATAACACTAGTTGTTGTCTTCGAACAAGATTTGCAAAGTCTAGGACAACCCAGTGTGTTTTTCATACTACAACAGTTAAGTAAAATTTGTGTTGAAAACATATGAGCAGGTAGTGAACATGACTGTTTTCTTAAAGTAAGAGGTGTCATAAAACAAGAAAGTGAAGTTGAAAACATTGTTTTGTTACAGTTAAAAAAAAAAAAAGTGAGCCACAACCCACTATGTTTTCCATGATGCTACTGTTATGTAAATTTTCTATTGGAAACATATGAGCAGATATTGAAAAAGAGCATTTTTCTCAAAGTAAGTGTTGTTAAAATACTACAATGTGAACTTCAAACATCCATTTCTCACAGCCTGCATAAAATAATAAGTGAGTCATAGCCCACAGTGTTTTCCATGATACAACTGTTATGTGAATAATGTGTTGGGAAGATATCGAAGAAGAGTGTTTTGCTGAAAGTAAGGGTAGTTAAAAATTATGAAGCTCAACTTCAATACATTGTCTTCTTACTGTGTGCATAACACTAGTTGTTGTCTTTGTACAAGATTTGCAAAGTCTGGGACAACCCAGTGTGTTTTCCATACTACAACAGTTAAGTAAATTTTTTGTTGGAAACATATGAATAGGTAGTGAACAAAAAAAAAATTCTTAAAGTAAAGGGTGCCATAAAACAAGAAAGTGAAGTTGAAAACATTGTTTTGTTACAATCAAGAAAAAATAAGAAGTGAGCCACAACCCACTATGTTTTCCATGATGCTACTGTTATGTAAATTTTCTATTGGAAACATTTGAGCAGATATTGAAAAAGAGTGTTTTTCTCAAAGTAAGTGTTGTTAAAAAACTACAACGTGAACTTCAAAACATTCACTTCTCACAGCTTGCATAAAATAATCAGTGAGCCACAGCCCACTGTGTTTTCCATGATGTAACTGTTATGTGAATAATGTGTTGGGAAGATATCGAAGAAGAGTGTTTTGTTGAAAGTAAGGGTTGTTAAAAATTATGAAGCTCAACTTCAATACATTGTCTTCTTACCATGTGCATAACACTAGTTGTTGTCTTCGAACAAGATTTGCAAAGTCTAGGACAACCCAATGTGTTTTCCATACTGCAACAGTTAAGTAAAATTTGTGTTGGAAACATATGAACAGGTAGTGAACAAGACTGTTTTCTTAAAGTAAGGGGTGTCATAAAACAAGAAAGTGAAGTTGAAAACATTGTTTTGTTACAGTTCAGAAAAAATAAGAAGTGAGCCACAACCCACTATGTTTTCCATGATGCTACTGTTATGTAAATTTTCTATTGGAAACATATGAGCAGATATTGAAAAAGAGCATTTTTCTCAAAGTAAGTGTTGTTAAAATACTACAACGTGAAGTTCAAAACATCCATTTCTCACAGCCTGCATAAAATAATAAGTGAGCCATAGCCCACTGTGTTTTCCATGATACAACTGTTATGTGAATAATGTGTTGGGAAGATATCGAAGAAGAGTGTTTTGTTGAAAGTAAGGGTTGTTAAAAATTATGAAGCTCAACTTCAATACATTGTCTTCTTACTGTGTGCATAACACTAGTTGTTGTCTTCGTACAAGATTTGCAAAGTCTAGGACAATTCAGTGTGTTTTCCATACTGCAACAGTTAAGTAAAATTTGTGTTGGAAACATATGAACAGGTAGTGAACAAGAATTTTTTTCTTAAAGTAAAGGGTGCCATAAAACAAGAAAGTGAAGTTGAAAACATTGTTTTGTTACAATCAAGAAAAAATAAGAAGTGAGCCACAACCCACTATGTTTTCCATGA
The DNA here is from genome assembly GCA_007115665.2 of Sequoiadendron giganteum. Classification (NCBI taxonomy): domain Eukaryota; kingdom Viridiplantae; phylum Streptophyta; class Pinopsida; order Cupressales; family Cupressaceae; genus Sequoiadendron; species Sequoiadendron giganteum. The sequence continues at coordinate 824,491,128 of CM021102.1, forward strand.
TGCTACTATTATGTAAATTTTCTATTGGAAACATTTGAGCAGATATTGAAAAAGAGTGTTTTTCTCAAAGTAAGTGTTGTTAAAAAACTACAACGTGAACTTCAAAACATTCATTTCTCACAGCTTGCATAAAATAATAAGTGAGCCACAGCCCACTGTGTTTTCCATGATGTAACTGTTATGTGAATAATGTGTTGGGAAGATATCGAAGAAGAGTGTTTTGTTGAAAGTAAGGGTTGTTAAAAATTATGAAGCTCAGCTTCAATACATTGTCTTCTTACTGTGTGCATAACACTAACTGTCATCTTTGAACAAGATTTGCAAAGTCTGGGACAACCCAGCGTGTTTTCCATCCTACAATAGTTATGTATACGAACTATTATACAGGAACCAATTCAGGTTATATGGAGAAAATACTCCAAGATAAATATTTTTTTAGAGGTAAATTACCCTCCTTAAATGGAGAAGAGGTTTGAACAACTAAGTTTTTAGAGGATAAACAACTCATAGAGAGTGGTGTTTTAGAGTATTGAGACTTAAAACCTTAGTTTAAAGGTTTTCTAGAAGGATGAATAAGGTTTTCTAATCCAATAATATATGCTTTGCTTTGTCATTAGAATTTGGGTAATGGTACACCATTAAAATGAATACTTTACCAATCACATTGTTGTCATTACCATATGGTTGAAGGTACATAATGAGAATCAAGGGTGCATTACTTGATTGAGATATTTTGATGGGCCCATTGTAATCACCTTTGCAATTGTTGAAATTAGTCTGATTTTCATCAGTCTTTTCTTGAGGCATTTCACTTGTTAATTCGAAAGTTGATTTGATCTTGTGAGTGACTCATCGATAGTCCTTATTTTTATGTTTCCAGGATTCAAACCCAACATATTTTTTAGGTAGTTATATATATAATATGCATTACAAATGGTGCATTTCAAAAATTAGTATATCATTCTATCCACTTGTATGGATTATCACAATCCAAAACTAGATTACCGACACTTGATGGGTTTCAAATCCCATACCTCATGGATTGTTTTTTAAAATAATTTCTCTAATTTCTTGATAAATGGTGACATCAATTGTTCCCATACCAACCACTTTAGCATTAATAACCAAATGTAAAGTGCAAGCTCTAGAGAAATTTAGTTATCAAGCATGTTTGATGATTTTTAACATGAATGAACATAAAGATAACCAGATCATAGAGACTGAGAACATTATAGAAACCCAAAAGCTGAAATATTTACAAGATAACATAATCTTACTACAACTTTAAAGTTGAATGACATATGATAAATAAATGAGCATGAGGACCAAAAATGTCTTCATAACTATTTCAACTCATATAATTGTATTTACATATAGTCACAATTTTAGGTCCTTATCACAATATGCAGTGTGCTAGAGTTGAAAAACACTTGTATGCCAAGTCAAGTGATTGTCAAAGAACTGAAATGAAGAGACCATCAACTGAATTACCAAACCAATACTACTGACTTGTTTACTAATCAAGAACATCTTATTATCTTATTGCTTTGACATTAATGGCAACATGACAGAGGGGACAACACAAGAGTCATGTAAAATTTGTGTTCAAAACATATGAACAGATAGTGAACAAGACTCTTTTTCTTAAAGTCTGATATGAAATGGATAACAATTATGTGTTCCAATGACATGAAATTAGTATATATGTTGATCATAATTGTACAATAATAAAATAATTTTAAAAGCCCATGAAAAGTCTCGTATCAAATGTATAACACCATAGTGTTGAAACATATGCAAATGGTGCATCTCTACAGCACAATTGTTCAATATTCAAATAATGAAACCCACAGAGCTAAATCAGTATTCGGAACCTATCTCATCAACTCCTATGCTGCCTATTCCTTGCAATCGAGTTCAAGTTTGCGTAAAATATGGCACGTTTCTTAGGATCCTTGTGTATTTCGGGAGGGGTGATTCTAGATCCATGAACCCTCGCAGATGATGAATGTGAAACAACAAATTTCTTTGTAGTCTATGCTTTGTCCGTGTCAGGTTTAACACCTTCACCCTATAGCAAAAAATTAATGAGAATTAATGTATGCATGGAAACAATATACGCAGGATGATATATATACAACAACATATCATTTATGTGTACCTCTGGAACAAAATGCTTCATCTCAGCGAGCTTCCATATGAAAAAGCCACCCATGCACTCTCCAATGGTCTCTGCGTCGGGCATGGGAAAAGGTATGTAGCATTGACCATCAATGGCCTCAACAATGTTGACTCTCGCACAATTTTCTAGGTGCCTCAAGCAATGGGTGTGAGTATTTTTGGCAACATGTAGAATGACTTTCACAGCCCATTTATGCAAACTCTAAAGGTCGACATGATCACCGACCTTAAAATTTATGTCGTTGAACTCTATCATCTATTCATCCATCGAATTTGCATGTAATGGAAACGTCATTAACGTGAAGCATAATTGAAGGCACATTAAAAGATTCCTAAAGAAATAAAAATAGAGCATGGAAGTGTGTTGGGTCTCATACCAATATAGATGGCACGTCGCACCTCTCCCCATCCCCATTTCCATATTTATTGCCATCTCCGGGCCCTTTGCAAGCCAGGCTCTCCTCCTTCTTGGGTCCATCCTTATTAACTTCTCCCACTTGAAAGCCACTACTCTCCTCGTCCCCATGTCCATCTTTGTTACCCAGTTCCACATTCAAGCCAGTGTTCTCCCCGTCCTAATGACCATCTGTGTTACCCTATCCCACTTCATGGCCAGTGCTCTCCCCATCTGCATGTCCATCTATATTAGCCTCTCTCATTTCAATTGTAATGACATGGCCAATTAGGTCAAGGACAACACTTCATTTTTTATCCTTGCCTTGTAATAGTGAGAATTAAAAGGTCATTTCAAATTCAGCTGCATGCAGCCAATTCATTGAAATAATCAAAACAAACATTAAATAAAAGAATTGCAATTCACTGTTTCTTCTAGTTCCTCCATGTCAAGGCACCTTGACACGTTTGACGGCATATTATCCTTCTTCTTGTTCTTCTTCTTCTTCTTCTCAACATTGTTAGATGGTGGGTCGGGAGGAACAACATCATCTTGTGCTTCCATGGGCAATCGTTCACCACCAAAAATAACAAAAACTTGCTCGAGGGTAGCAGTTTGTTGTTCATCATTGTTGTTGAATAGGAGGAATTGAAACATTGCACCAAACTCAGATGTATGCAACCAATTCATTCAAACAATCAAAACAAACTTTAGAGTAAACAGAAGATTTTGAAATCACCGTTTGTTTTCGTTTCTTCTTCAGAGGGTGCCTTGAAACTTTCAACTATGTAGGATGCTTACTATGAATGTTAGACTTAGGGGTGGGAGGAACAGCATCATCTTTGCCTTTTGTGGGCACAACTTCCTCTAGTGAATGAACCCTTCTCTGCTGGGGGGAAGAAATCGCTTCTCGACCATCACCCTGTCATGTCATGTAAGTTAACATTAAGTGAACCTTGTATGCATCTGAACAGAAAAGTTGAAGCAAGGAAAATTCACATTTAATAGTTCAGTTTGACATTACCATTCCTTCCTCTCTCTTTCTCTCTTGCAATTGTAATATTCTTTGCCTTCTCTGATTCTTCATCTCCTCACTATTGTATAACGCCATTTGCTTCTTCACCTCATCCTTTCCTTCTTGGGGAAGTTGAAGGAAGTTTTGCTTCCCATACTTTTGAAAGACATGTCTAATAACACACTTTTGTTGTAGTTGTTGTCGTATATTCATTTGGTACTCTATATTTTCCACCTTCTTTAGAAGGTACTCTTTCAATTTATTAGGGGGAGGAGCGGGTTGTTTTAGTTCCCCCCCAACATAGCTCGGCCATGCTTTGGTGCCTCAAGAATAGGAAGGTGGTGATCCTAAAACCTATGCATGTTGAACACTCTCCAATCATAATACTTTCTCGTACATTCTTCTACAATACAATAATATATATATATATACCATTCACCATTTCTCTTTTGTATTCAGCAGCAACCTGCATAGCAAATTTGGAAAAGAAATTCGCTTAATATATTTGATATTCAAATAAATTGAATGCACAACATATACACACAGCCAAATGATGCAATAATTCAGTTATTATATCTACCTTCCCGTCCACCACATCACCCTGTGCTTCATTGGATCCCTCTCCATCCTTAGGGTCTCCCTCTGCACACTTTTCCTTTCGGTCATGGACTATGGCAAGAGCGAGATCATCTCCCTCATTATTTTCCTAAATCAAATGAACAATTATGCCAAAATCAGAATATTTGTAACAGACATGATATTTTCGAACTGAAATTAAAAAGCATTTTGATTGACGCATAGGAAGGGAAGGGAAATTGGAAGTTCACAATCAATTACAGAACACATCGTTGCCTTACGGTTGACCATTTTCGTAAACCGAGGGGACTTCCTCCGTACCGCAGTTTCTACCTCCTGAATAAAACATTCCCACTTTCCAATCAACCTCAACCACTTATGAGAGATTAAAATTATACATTTGATTGCATCTCGTAATTACTAGATCTTACTTGCACATTTCGTGAATGTGACCGCCCCGAAGAAGATGCGCTACTACACAACCTTTCAGGTGTGTTGTCCATGTCAATGATATTCTTCACTACAGGAACCAATTTTTGTTTTATAGCACACATCCTTGGTTTCATGTAAACTATAAAATTATTGCAAGTGTTATGGATAGTTAAAGCTCCAAAATTTATTGCACCATTTTGCAGTAATCAAGCATATATTTTTTCAATGAGAAGAAGAATTTGAAACGCACAACCCACACTATTGTAAAATGCTATACAAGTAACCCACTGTGTTTTACAACATGCAATTATTTTGTCCAATTATTATTGTCAATTACATGAAGATACTGAATTGCAATTTATACCATAACTAACAGTTGTAATTTTTGGAGGTGCCATTTTTACATTCATACAGTGTAAATAAGAAAAGCTTTTCAAGACACTCAAACTGTTATCCAAATTTTCAAGTTGGAAAACACAGGGTGTTATAAACCATGCAACCCACAAACTATTCTAAAACCCTTTACAACAAACAACCCTATTGGTTACTCCCCCCGCCTTAATTAGGTTAACACAGTTTTCCCTCGCTTCTCTATTCTTCTTCAAAGACAACACTTTCTGTTATGCAGACTGTAACAAAACACTATATTGAAGTTCACATTCATATTTTATAACAACCCATCACATGCACCAAACATTCCATTTGAATATCATAATATGTTTCGAAGAGAAGATGCACAAAAAAATTTGCATGATGGAATAGACACTACGTTGTGCCACACTTTTCAAGTCTTGTTCAATGACAACACTTAGTTTTATGCACACCATAAGAAAAGAATATATTAAAGGTCACTATCATATTTTATAACTGCCCTTGCTTGAAACAAAAGTTGCACACAAAAAAAAATAAAGTTGCAATATGGAAAACCTAGCTCGGGTTGTCCGTCGCTTCTCAAAAGCTTAAATAATTATGGTTATTTAAAAGCTTAAGGATCATTTAGGTTATATATAATGGGAGCAAGCTAACTCCTGGACAAAATTCACATATGTATATAACATAGGATATGTTAGTTTCAAGCGTCTGGCAGGCCCCGCACTACGATGTCTCGTCATGTTATGTATGTATCCATGTATGTTCTTATGTATTTTTTTCATGCATTTTTCAATGTGCATAGGTGAATTTTGTCTAGGAGTTAGTTGAAATGCAGGTATGATAATGATTTTTTGTGTGGAGGGTTTTGAAATTTTTATTTTGTTTCCTCCCCATATGCTAGTTTTCAAATTTTGCCATTTTTGAATTAAATAAGTGACAACCCATTATAGAAATATGAGTGAAATTACTAAATAATGTTTGTAGAAAGCAGAATCTATGGGTTCTATGATGAAATGCTATATTTCGAAAATCATGTAAAACCCGGAATGTCGCCATTGTTCGCATTATTTTTCGGAATGGATAGAAAAGGGAGAAACGTGGAATTCAAAATCATATTTGGGAAATAGCAAAAAGCCCACATCACATCCCATTTTCGCCGCCATTTTATACACTGTTGTTTTGGAAAACACACTCTCCTAAAACTTAGACTATTGTAAAACCCATTGTTTCAAGCGTCTAGCGGGCCCCGCACTACGACGTCTCATCATGTTATGTATGTATCCATGTATGTTCTTATGTATGTTTTTCATGCATTTTTCAATGTACATAGGTGAATTTTGTCTAGGAGTTTGAAACCGGCATATCCTATGTTATATACATATTACGCCTCAAAAGGTTGTCGGACGGGAAGGAAAGACTTGAGGGTTGAACGTCTCATCCTGTGTGCCATTTGTTGTCCCATCACCGGGAAATTGTGTCAACGCTGGCGGGTTTTCAAAATAATTGTTCAGCGTGGATGGACAAAAAGCCAAAAATGTGGCATTCGAAACCATTATTAGCAAATATCAAAAAGCCTAGACAAGGTCCCATTTTCTTTATTTTTGGACAGCGACATTTTGGTGGATAGCAAGGGCAAGAGTTGTAGGCATGCAAAGCTCCTTCAGGTATGTATATCTGCTCTGTGTATGTGCCATTTTTCCATTCTTCCATGACCACTAAAGAAACGAATGGCCATTCATTACGGGGTTTTCATTTTGTGATTTTCTATTGAGGATTTTTTAATTATGTTTCCTCCCGTCTGTTGGTTTTGAAAATTTGTGGTTGCCGAATGAAATAGATGAAAACCCATCGTTGAAATATGAGTGAAATAATTGAATAATGTTTACAGAGACCACAAAGCATTGTGAAAATCAAAATAAGTGAATAAGGTTTACAGAAGGAACCCACGACGGAAAAGGTTTCCATTTGAATATCGTAATACTTTTGGAAGAGAAGATTGACAAAAAATTTGCAGGATGGAAAACACATTGGGTTGTCCTGCACTTTTCAAATCTTGTTCAATGACAATAGTTAGTTTTATGCAAACCATAAGAAGAGAATATATTGAAGGTCACCTTCATATTTTATAACTTCCCTTGCTTGCAACAAAAGTTACACGCCAAAAAAAAAAAAAGTTGCAGGGTGGAAAACACAGAGGGTTGTCCCTCGCTTCTCAATTCTTCTTGAAAGACAACACTTTTTGTTATGCACACTATAATAACATAGTGTATTAAAGTTCACCTTCATATTTTATAACAACCCTTACTTGCACCAAACATTCCATTTCAATACCGTTATACATCTCGAACACAAGATGCACAAAAAAAGTTGTAGGATGGAAACACACATAGGGTTGTCCCCCCTCCCCCCCCCCCCACCATGACAACATTTCATGATAAATTGGAAAAATTCAAGCATACCTTTGTAATTTCCAAAGCATTCAGTTCTCTCCATCATACATGGATGACACCTTCCAACAACACGGAGCTGAGTGGATGAGATTGTGGAAGAGGTGGTCATGTGTGCTGGAGAGAAGAGCTTGTTTTACAAATATTGCAAAGTAGCTCAAAAGATGCCCAGTTGTCATGAAATATTGACATGTCTTTTATCTAACGCTTGTATGGGGTATGCAGAGGTCGAAGTTTACATAGAATGCCAAGGCCAAAAATGTGTAATTGCAGGTTGGAAAACACTAGCTGTTATTATACCTGCAAACCACATACCATTTACAAACCCTTCACAAGTAACAACCCAATTTGTTAATCACCCCTCAGTTGAATTTGGATGCTTTTATATATCCTGCACCTGCAAGTCCACCCCATGCTCTCAAACCTTCATATTTCAACATGCAGAATGAAAGAACTCACAACACACGGTGTTTTCCAGCCACCAATTATTTTCCACATTACATTGTCCCATCATAGGGTTTTTGCATATTATGATGCCTCTGACATGCATTCTTCTAGGGATAATAGTGACGTCCAATTGCAATGCATAAGCTAATCTCCCTACGAAATATAGTAAAATTAAGTTATTATCCCTGAAAAAACATGTGCTTGAAATGATAACATAATCAGACATAAATGATATCAATTTTCCACAATGCATATTGATAATTGCTAGTTGATTTATGGATTCAATTGTGTAAGAATTCTTGCATCAACATTTGGGATCACACTCCATGATCCAACATAAGGATAAAGAAGACAACATCACTCATCATGATGTTGGATCACAGAGTCTCATCTGCAACGTTGATGCAAAAATTCTTAGACAATCGAATCCACAAATCAACTAGCAATAATAAGCAGATATGTCTTATCCCTAAAGAAGGGAAATACATTATCATGTGTAAGCCATGTCACAAGGAGATCACCTTCAGCAATTGGGAGCAGGCTATTCTCCCTACAAAAACATGTGTCACATGCATCATAATAGTCATCTTGTTTTCAAAATAATTGTTCGGCGTGGATGGAAAAAAAGCCCAAAACATGTCATTGAAAACCATTATTTGCAAATAGCAAAACGAGGTACCAAGAATGTAATTAAATTGGAAAACTAAAATGGGACAGTGTTTTTTCCAACACTACAAACCATCTATAACAACATCATGCCTTGCAAGTATTATGTCATGATACTTGCAAGGCACGGTGTTGTTATAGATGGTCTGCAGTGTTGGAAAATGTACTATCCCATTTCAATTATTTGAATCTCCTTGTTTAAATGTAAAGGGTTGTCTCATGGTGGGTTGCTTTCTTCTTAACACCCACGGTTTTTCAACACAGAATGTTACAAAATAGTATGAATGTCTTCCAAATCACACATTCCATTGTTGTGTTTAAATTTCAATTGATTGAAAAAAAATTGCACAATATAATTTTGAATGGGAAACGCAGTGGTGGGTTTCAGTTATTTCAATCTCCTTGTTTAAATGTAAATAGAAAGTTGAAGGTCTGAGTGCACATGGAGGAGTTGGAGTAGAATACTGACGAAATCAAGGTGAGGGGTAATATGAAATTTGGGAAACACAATGTGGAGTATTTCAGTTTCTTGAATGTCTTCCAAATCACACATTCCATTGTTGTGTTTAAATTTCAGTCGATTGAAAAAAAGACTGCACGAAATAATTTTGAATGGGAAACACAGTGTTGGGTTTCAGTTATTTGAATCTCCTTGTTTAAATATAAAGGGTTGTCTCATGCTGGGTTGATTGCTTCTTAACACCCACAGTTTTGCAACATGGAATGTTACAAAACAATATAAATGTTTTCAAAATCGCACATCCATTGTTGTGTTTAAATTTCACAACATTGAAAGAAAAAAAAGTGTAGAAAAGAATTCTAAATGGGAAACACAGTGTTTGGTTTCAGTTATTTGAATCTCCCTATTTAGATGTAAAGGGTTGTCTCATGCTGGGTTGCTTGGTTCTTAACACCCATGGTTTTGTAAGATGGAATGTTACAAAACTATATGAAAGTCTTCCAAATCACACCTTCCATTGTTGTGTTTAAGTTTCAAGTACATAAAAAATTGCATGCTTCATAACACTGCATTTTTCAACCTCCACATCACAACATACCCTAGCCCTTTCTGGTTTTTAAACCAGTATATCTAGATGTGCACATTGTGTAGTACATATTGGAAAACACAATGTGTTTTGAAGCCTTCCTTTACTTATACGGTATACCCAACCTTTGTCTTGTAATGCAAATATACAAACATATAGATGGTATTTTATTTTATCAAATAGCACATCTCTCATTTAACGGGGACAATAATAACCCTCAACACATAGTGTAATTCATAGTACGCACTTCATTCTATTTCACAATAATTCATGTTGGAAAACCCTAGGTGTTAAGAAAGAAGCAACCCAAATAGTGTTGTAAAACCCTATGCAACACTATTGGATAGTACCCATCACCTCAATTTGGTCGGTATTCTCCTCCAAGTCCTCCAAGTGCACTAAGACCTTCTGATTTCCCTTTCAACGTACAGATTGGAAACAAAAAAAATAGTATTTTCACCTTTCTTTCTTGAAACAGAAAAGGCCCACGTCATTCCCTTCCACTTTTCCCGTGCCAGACAAAAGAAACTTGTCGACAAAGCTAACCTGCCCACTTTTTCGCCCGGCGACATCATTAACTCCTACGTAACCATCGCCTAAACATTTGGTCACATCTTCCCGTTTCGTCACTTTTTGTTTCCATGTATGTTGTTATTCTAATAGCTCTTTTACAATTTTTCTATAATATTTAGGGCCAAGTAATGTAGGCCAAGTTCTCAATTAAGTTATTCTACCCATTGGCTTTACGAGTTCTATTTAATACAATGCATAGAACTATTTCAAGTAGTCACCTGTTATATGTGCACATCTTTTTGCAGTGTGGTGGTCAGATCAAAACATATTGTAAAAGAGCAAAAATAGGATATAGAAATAGCATTCTACAAAATTGCCATCAGATGTTGTTAAAAATGAACCATTTATAACTTACTAAATATTCTAGACAAATAACGAAATTGTAAAAAGAACTATTACGAAAAAACTTATGAACCACATATAAACTCTTTTGGTGAAAGATTTCAAATTAGCGCAAAACACTTAAGAATCACATGAAAATGACAACTGATTGAAAACCCCAATCACAATTTTAAACAAATTGGCACTTCTAAATGCATATTAAATTTTGGAAATTTAACTGTCCACTACACTTGCGATTCAAGCTATGGCAGCCAGAATCACCTGTATTTACCGCAGAAGGTTCACATCTCCTAAAGCATCCTTCTCAATTCACCTGCCCTTGTTTTGTTCAATTTTCTTTCTTGGCCTATATAAACCACCTGGAAGAAAGACAAGTGTTAGCGATAGATTAAATTCTCAAATTAAAGACAATTGGTGCTAGAAATAATTTTATTTCTTCCATAGTTCCCCAATATACAATTTATATGTTCTGCTAAGTGGAAAATGCCAGCTTGCACAGACATTAAACAAACATATTAAACTGTACATTGGGAATTTAATTTCCAATTTAACCTATCGCTAACACTAGTATATATATCAGCAATCATATGTGCCATTTTTCTATTCTGCTAGAATTGTGAAGCAATGAACATTCATTATGTTGGATAAATTCATTTGTTCCAATCAGGAATCAAGAGAAAGCTAACTCATAAACAAAAACCACCTATGCACGTAACATGAGATAAAAATGGCATTTCATTTTCCTCATCTGATTCGACCAAATAAACTCTCGCACTATTTGCAGTGTTGGAAAATACAATGTCTCCATATAAGGTGTTAAGAAACAAGCAACCTAAATAGTGTTGTAAAACCCTCTGCAACAAAGAGGAGACAGTGTGTTTTCCAACTATAACGTCTCATCATGTTATGTATGTATCCATGTATGTTTTTCATGCGTTTTTCGATGTACATAGGTGTAATTGTATTTCTAGGAGTTAGTCGGCTCCTTAAGAAACAAGCAACCCAAATAGTATTGTAAAACCCTCTGCAACAGAGAGGAGACAGTGTGTTTTCCAACTACGACATCTCTTCATGTTATGTATGTATCCATGTATATTTTTCATGCGTTTTTCAATGTACGTAGGTGTAATTGTATTTCTAGGAGTTAGTCAGCTCCTTAAGAAACAAGCAACCCAAATAGTATTGCAAAACCCTCTGCAACAGAGAGGAGACTGTGTGTTTTCCAACTACGACGTCTCATCATGTTATTTATGTATCCATGTATGTTTTTCAGGCATTTTTCAATGTACATAGGTGTAATTAGATGTCTAGGAGTTAGTCGACTCCTTAAGAAACAAGCAACCCAAATAGTATTGTAAAACCCTCTACAACAGAGAGGAGACAGTGTGTTTTCCAACTACGACGTCTCGTCATGTTATGTATGTATCCATGTATGTTTTTCATGCATTTTTCGATGTACATAGGTGTAATTATATGTCTTTTCCTTGTAAGAGGTGGTATGTGTAGTGTGGAGTTTAAGGTAATTGAGACAGACCCTGGGGAATATTGTGTTGTTCCTCCAGATACTGAAATTTTCTGTGAAGGGGAGCCTATAACGTGGGAGGATGAAGATAGATTAGATGAAATAGGTTATGATGATGTTGGTGGTGTACGAAAACAAATGGCTTAGATACGTGAATTGGTAGAACTTCCTCTCAGGCACCCACAACTCTTTAAATCAATTGGTGTGAAACCCCCAAAGGGTCTTCTGCTTTATGGGCCACCTGATTCTGGGAAAACCTTAATTACTAAGGCAGTTACAAATGAAACCGGTGCCTTCTTTTTCTGTATCAATCAACCTGAAATTATGTCAAAGCTGGCCAAAGAAAGCAAAAGCAATCTCAGGAAGGCTTTTGAGGAGGTTGAGAAGAATGCACCTTCCATTATATTTACATAGCTCTCAAGAGGGAAAAAAACCCACGGTAAAGTTGAGAGGAGAATTGTTTCTCAACTTCTTACAGTTATGGATGGACTTAAGTCTCATGCTCATGTTATTGTGATTGCAGCAACTAACCGACCAAATAGTATTGACCCGCCACTCAGAAGGTTTGGAAGGTTTGATATGGAAATTGACATTGGGTTTCCGGATGAAGTAGGCAGGTTGGAAGTGCTTCGTATCCATACGAAGAATATGAAGCTCTTTGATGATGTACGTATTGTAGAACCTAAATTGTTTTTTGTACTTCTAGATCTAATGTCAAGCAGTGCTTGGATTTTGAGAGCATTTATTAATCTTTGTTTTTCTTGGTGAGAGTATATATTAATCTTTAGGATTCTTGGTACAGGTTGATCTCGAAAGGATTGCTAAGGATACTCATGGATACGCTGGAGTAGATCTTGCAGCTTTGTGTACTGAGGCTGCACTTCAGTGTATTAGGGAAAAAATGGATGTCATTTACTGAGAAGATGAGACAATAGATGTTGAAATTCTAAATTCAATGATCGTGACTAATTAGCACTTCCAGACTACATTGGGCTCTAGCAACCCATCTGCTATCCGTGAAACTGTGAGCTTTTCCAAACCATGTCTAGATGTTCAATTTTTCTCATATCGATTAAGTAGGGATTGTATTTTTAAACTATTGATCTGTTGGGCCCCTAAATTTTAATTTTCTAAGTTTTTTTTTTTATGATGATTTTAATAATGGTAAATTTGCTTATGAATATTGGGAAAACATTGACAGGTTGTTGAAGTTCCAAATATCACTTGGGAAGATATTGGAGGGTTGGAAAATGTCAAGAAGGAGCTTCAAGAGGTATGTTGAGATATGTGGTTCACTATATTTGTGCCTTGCTTTTCTTTCAATGTAGAAAACCTTCTTTTCAAGGAGATATCAACTAAAAAAATTCATTATGAGTTTGGTGTAGACTGTTCAATATCCAGTGGAGCATCCTGAGAAATTTGAAAAATTTGGAATGTCTTCTTCAAAAGAAGTGCTATTTTATGGCCCACTAGGTTGTGGAAAGACATTTCTTGCAAAAGCCATTGCCAATGAATGACAAGCCAATTTCATCAGTGTGAAGGGCCTTGAATTGTTAACAATGTGGTTTCGAGAGAGTGAGGCTAATGTGACAAAATTTCGATAAGGCTAGAGGATCAGCTCCTTATGTCCTATTTTTTGATGAGCTTGATTCTATTGCTATGTAGGTGTGTTGGTTTTTTATAAGTAAAAGTTTAAGGCTGACTATAAATGACTGGGAATTTTGTTTGACCTTTTTGAAGTAGGCTCTAACTTGTGACGCATGATAGGTTTGCATGTTTCTAGCGTGGAAGCAGTGTTGGGGATGGTGGTGGTGCTACAAATAGAGTCCTTAATTAGTTGTTGATGGAGATGGCTGGTATGACAGCCAAGAAAATAGTTATCATTATCAGTGCTACAAACAGGCCTGATATCATTGATCCTGCATTGTTAAGGCCTAGCCGACTTGACCAGTTGATTTATATTCCCTTACCTGATGAGTCCTCACGTTATCAAATCTTCAAATCTTGCTTTAGAAAGTCACCTATATCAAAGGATGTAGACCTAATGGCACTGGCCCGTTATACACAAGGATTGAGTGGAGCCGATATCATTGATATTTGTCAGAGGGCTTGAAAGTATGCTATTAGAGAAAATATTGAGAAGGTGAGTTCCAATTGTGCCGTCTTTTGCAAACTAGATCTGTTTATGAATTTCTAATGGTTTTTAGTTTGACTATTATGTTACTAATTTTCAAGATAGAGCAGTAGTCTACCCTATTGAACTTACCTCAACTTGTAGCTTGTTATTTCAATTCATCATACTAGCATGCATTTCAATTTTACCATAACCTCTCCCCCCACACTTTCAGGAAATTCAACGTGAACGAAAAAGAGTCAAGAATCCTGAGGCAATGGATGAGGATGATAGTGATGAGGTAGCTGAAATAAAAGCTACTCATTTTGAGGATTCTATGAAATATGCCTGAAGAACTGTCAGTGATGCTAATATTGAGAAGTATCAAGCCTTTGCACAAACACTACAACAATCTCGAGGCTTTGGTTTCGAGTTTTGATCTCCAGACAGACCTGCTGGTACTATTGTTGGGGCTTCATATGTATTTGCTATAGCAAATAATAAAGATGACGATGACTTATATAGTTAGGAAAATTCATACAAACTTGTCATCTTAATGAAGAGATAAATGTGTTTGTTCTAGCAGGGACCTTCTGCTGACAACTAGCCAAAGCTATTAAATTTGGCTCCACTTTGCTTGTATGAGTTTAATATTCATATGTTCTAAACTTTATTTAATTTAGCAGCCCTTTAGTAGTGCACTAAATACTCTTTAGTAACTTGTAAGTTTTTAGAGCAAGATCAACTCTATGGCAAAGAAAGTTACTCAGCTATGGAAACCTTCGTTCAACTGGTAGATAATGTTATGGAAACTTTTCTTTTTCTTTACGTTGTTATAAAATATGCTTTACTAAACTAAACTCTGCAACAAAGAAAGCCTTGTTCAACTCTGGTAGGTATGCTATAGAAAGTTATTATTCTAAAGCCTTGTTCAACTTTGGTAGGTATGTTATAGAAACTTATTATTCTAAAGCCTTTTTCAACTGGTAGGTGTGCTATTTTTCTTTACCTTGTGAGGAATATTTTTTCACTCAATCATTTTACAACAAAACCTTGTTGAACTTTGTTTATATGCTATTGAATTTTTCTTTATCCTAACCCTGTTAGGATACAGTTTACAATAAAATGTCAATTTATGTTCCTACATTTATTAACATTACTATGCGTCCACTACACTTGTGATTAAAACTATCACAGCCAGAATCACCTATATTTACTACACAAGGTTCACATCTCCTGAAGCATCCTTCTCAATCCACCTACCCTTCTTTTGTTCAATTTTCTTTCCTGGCCCATATCCACCACCTGGAAGAAAGACAAGTGTTATCGATAGATTAAATTGGCAAATTAAAGACAATTGGTGCTAGAAATAATTTTATTTCTTCCATATTTCCCCAATATACAATTTATATGTTCTACTGAGTGCAAAATACCAACTTGCATAGACAATAAACAAACATATTAAACTGTACATTGGGAATTTAATTTCCAATTTAACCTATCGCTAACACTAGTATATATATCAGCAATCATATGTGCCATTTTTCCATTCTACTAGAACTGTGAAGTAGTGAACGCTCATTCTGTTGGATAAATTCATTTGTTCCAATCAGGAATCAAGAGAAAGCTAACTCGTAAACAAAAACCACCTATGTATGTAACATTAGATAAAAATGGCATTTCATTTTCCTCATCTGATTCAACCAAATAAATGCTCGCACTATTTGCAGTGTTGGAAAATACAATGTCTCAATATAAGGTGTTAAGAAACAAGCAACCCAAATAGTGTTGTAAAACCCTCTGCAACAGAGAGGAGACAGTGTGTTTTCCAACTATGACATCTCGTCTTGTCATGTTATGTATGTATCCATGTATGTTTTTCATTCATTTTTTGATGTACATAGGTTAATTTTTTCTAGGAGTTAGCCAGCTCCTTAAGAAACAAGTAACCCAAATAGTGTTGTAAAACCCTCTACAACACAGAGGAGACAGTGTGTTTTCCAACTGTGCAAATAATGAGAGCAATTCATTTGTTCCAATCAGGAGAAAGCTAACTCATAAAAAAAAAAGAACCTATTCATGTAACATGAGATCAAAATGGCATTTCATTTTCCTCATCTAATTCGACCAAATAAATGCTCACATTATCTGCACATTTGGAAAACACACTGTGTCGATATAAGGTGTTAAGAAATAAGCAACCCATATATTGTTGTAAAACCCTCTACAATTGAGAGGAGACAGTGTGTTTTCCAACTCCGCAAATAATGCAAGCAATTTATTTGTTCCAATCAGATAAATAAAGTGAAATGGCATTTCGGCTATAGCAAAGAGTTATTCAAAAATGCATGAAAAACATACATGACAACATACATAACATGATGAGACATCATAGTTTAGGGTTCGCCAGACCGGTGATCAGCACGAAATTGGCAGATGGAAAGAAACGTTCGGGCGACGGTCAGGTGGGAGTTAACGGCATCGTCAGGTGGGTTTTCCCGCCTGTTGCCAGGCAAAAAAGTGGGCAGGTTAGCTTTGTGGACAAGTTTATTTTATCTGGCATAGCAAAAGTGGAAGGGAATGATGTGGGCCTTTTTTGTTTCAAGAAAGAAAGGTGAAAATACTATTTGTTTCCTGCTATTGGGCCTTTTCTATTTCAAGAAAGAAAGGTGAAACTACTATTTTCTAGCAACAAATAGTCATTCCTTTCTTCATTGTTCATGGTAGAATGGAAAAATGGCACATACACAGAGTGGATATACATACCTTAGGGAGCTCTGAACACCTGCAAATCTTCCCATTCCTATACACCAAAACGTCACTGTCCAAAAATGGAGAAAATGGGAGCTTGTCTGGGCTTTTTGATATTTGCAAATAATGGTTTCGAATGCCACATTTTAGGCTTTTTGTCCATGCTGATAAATTATTTTGAAAACCCATCAGCATTGACGTGTTTTACCAGAAATGGTTGCAGGTATTGGGCCTTTCCTGTTGCGAGAAAGAAAGGTGAAAATACTATTTGTTTCCAGTCTGCACATTGAAAGGGAAAGCTAAACTTTTCAGTACACGTGGACAAGTTGGAGGAGAAATCAGACCAAATTGAGGTGACAGGTACTATCCAATAGTGTTGCAGAGGGTTGTACAACACTATTTGGGTTGCTTCTTTCTTAACACCAAGGGTTTTCCAACATGAATTGTTGCAAAACAGAATGAAGCGAAGGCATGCTTCAAAACACATTGTGTTTTCCAACATGCACTACCCAATGTGCACACATAGATATATTGGTTTAAAAACTAGAAAGGGCTTGGGTATGTTGTGATGTGGAGGTTGAAAAATGCAATGTGTTATGAAGCATGCAATTTGTTATATACTTGTAACTTAAACACAACAATGGAAGGTGTGATTTGGAAGACTTTCATACTATTTTATAACATTCCATCTTACAAAACCGTGGTGTTAAGATCCAAGCAAGCCAACATGAGATGACCCTTTACGTATAAATAGGGAGATTCAAATAACTAAAACCCAGCACTGTATTTCCCATTTAGAATTCTTTTCTACACTTTTTTTTTTCAATGTTGCAAAATTTAAACACAACAATGGAATGTGTGATTTTGAAAATATTCATACTGTTTTGTAACATTCCATGTTGCAAAACTGTGGGTGTTAAGAAGCAAGCAACCCACCATAAGACAACCCTTTATATTTAAACAAGGAGATTCAAATAACTGAAACCCATCACTGTGTTTCCCATTCAGAATTATTTTGTGCAGTCTTTTTTTCAATCGACTGAAATTTAAACACAACAATGGAATGTGTGATTTGGAAGACATTCAAGAAAATGAAATACTCCACATTGTGTTTCCCAAATTTCAAATTACCCCTCACCTCGATTTCGTCGGTATTCTAATCCAACTCCTCCACATGCACTCAAACCTTCAGCTTTCCATTTACATTTAAACAAGGAGATTGAAATAACTAAAACCAACCACTGCGTTTCCCATTCAGAATTATATTGTGCAATTTTTTTTCAATCAACTGAAATTTAAACACAATAATGGAATGTGTGATTTGGAAGACATTCATACTATTTTGTAACATTCCGTCTTGCAAAACTGTGGGTGTTAAGAAGCAAGCAACCCACCATGAGACAACCCTTTACATTTAAACAAGGAGATTCAAATAACTGAAATGGGACAGTGCCTTTTCCAACACTGCAGACCATCTATAACAACATTATGCCTTGAAAGTATCATAACATAATACTTGCAAGGCACGATGTTGTTATAGATGGTTTGCAGTGTTGGAAAACACACTGTCCCATTTTAGTTTTTCGATTTAATTACATTCTTGGAACCTCATTTTTCTATTTGCAAATAATGGTTTTCAATTACATGTTTTGGGCTTTTTGTCCATCCACGCCGAACAATTATTTTGAAAACCCATTGGCATCGAAACGTTATCCCAACAATGGGGCAGGAAACGGCAAATAGGATGAGATGTCTAGCCATCAAGTCTTTCCTTCCATCTGGCCACCTTTTCCATCACGGGTTCCTTCCATCCAGCCACCTTTTTCATCACGGCTCTTTTGTCCATTTGGTATGGGCGGCGATATAACATATATAATATGTTATATACATTGGTGAACTCTATCCAGGAGTATTCTTTATCCGCAGGCTCAAATGAAATACAATGTTATATATAATATGTTATATACATTGGTGAATTTTGTCCAGGAGTTTGCATTCTCCGCAGGCTCAAATAAAATACAATGTTATATATATTATGTTATATACATTGGTGAATTATGTCCAAGAGTTTGATTTCTCCGCAAGCTCAAATGAAATGCAAAGAGTATCATTGCATTCATACTATCAAAATCCCAAAAGGTTCTCCACACAATCACTCATATTTCTACAATGGGTTGTCACTTATTTCATTAGGAAATGGCAAAATTCAAAAACCAGGATACGGGGAGGAAACAAAACAAAAATTTCAAAACCCTCCACACAAAAAATCATTATCATACCTGCATTTCAACTAATTCCTAGACAAAATTCACCTATGCAAATTAAAAAAAACATGAAAAACATACATAAGAACATATGTGGATACATACATAACATGACGAGACATTGTAGTGCGGGGACCGCCAGACGCCTGAAATAGTGGGTTTTACAATAGTTCGAGTTTTAGGAGACAGTGTGTTTTCCAAAACAACAGTGTATAAAATGGCAACAAAAATGGGATGTGATGTGGGATTTTTGCTATTTCCCAAATATGATTTTGAATGCCATGTTTTTCCCTTTTCTATCCATTTTGAAAAACAATGCAAACAATGGCGACATTCCGAGTTTTACATGATTTTTGAAATATAGCATTTCATTGCAGAAGCCACAGATTCTGCTTTCTACAAACATTATTCAGTAATTTCACTCATATTTCTACAATGGGTTGTCACTTATTTCATTAGGAAATGGAAAAATTCAAAAACCAGCATACGGGGAGGAAACGAAACAAAAATTTCAAAACCCTCCACACAAAAAACATTATCAGACCTACATTTCAACTAACTCCTAGACAAAATTCACCTACGCACATTGAAAAATGCATGAAAAACATACATAAGAACATACATGGATACATACATAACATGACGAGACATCGTAGTGCGGGGACCGCTAGACGCCTGAAACAGTGGGTTTTACAATAGTCTGAGTTTGAGGAGACAGTGTGTTTTCCAAAACAATAGTGTATAAAATGGTGGCAAAAATGGGATGTGATGTGGGCTTTTTCTATTTCCCAATTATGATTTTGAATGCCACGTTTTTCCCTTTTCTATCCATTCCGAAAAACAATGTGAACAATCTCGACATTCCAGGTTTTACATGATTTTTGAAATATAGCATTTCATTGCAGAACCCATAGATTTTGCTTTCTACAAACATTATTCAGTAATTTCACTCATATTTTTACAATGGGTTGTCACTTATTTCATTAGGAAATGGAAAATTTTGAAAACTAGCATACGGGGAGGAAACAAAACAAAAATTCAAAACCCTCCACACAAAAAATCATTATCAAACCTGCATTCAACTAACTCCTAAACAAAATTCACCTATTCACATTGAAAAAAGCATTAAAAACATACATAATAACATACGTGGATACATACATAACATGACAAGACATCGTAGTGTGGGGACCGCCAGACGCCTGAAACAGTGGGTTTTACAATAGTCTGAGTTTTAGGAGACAGTGTGTTTTCCAAAACAACAGTGTATACAATGGCGGCAAAAATGGGATGTGATGTGGGATTTTTTCTATTTCCCAAATATGATTTTGAATGGCACGTTTTTCCCTTTTCTATCCATTTCGAAAAACAATGCGAATAATGGAGACATTCCGTTTTTTACATGATTTTCAAAATATAGCATTTCATTGCAGAACCCATAGATTCTTCTTTCTACAAACATTATTCAGTAATTTCACTCATATTTCTACAATGGGTTGTCACTTATTTCATTAGGAAATGGAAAAATTCAAAAACCAGAATACGAGGAGGAAACAAAACAAAAATTTCAAAACCCTCCACATAAAAAATCATTATCAGATCTGCATTTCAACTAACTTCTAGACAAAATTCACCTATGCACATTGAAAAAAGCATGAAAAACATACATAACATACGTGGATATATACATAACATGATGAGACATCGTAGAGCGGGGACCGCCAGATGCCTGAAACAGTGGGTTTTACAATAGTCTGAGTTTTAGGAGACAATGTGTTTTCGAAAACAATAGTGTATAAAATGGTAGCGAAAATGGGATGTGATGTGGGATTTTTTCTATTTCCCAAATATGATTTTGAATACCACGTTTTTCCCTTTTCTATCCATTTTGAAAAACAATGCGAACAATGGCGACATTCTGAGTTTTACATGATTTTCGAAATATAGCATTTCATTGCAGAACCCACAGATTATGCTTTCTACAAACATTATTCAGTAATTTCACTCATATTTCTGCAATGGGTTGCCACTTATTTCATTAGGAAATGGCAAAATTCGAAAACCAGCATACAGGGAGGAAACAAAAGAAAAATTTAAAAACCCTCCACACAAAAAATCATTATCAGACCTACATTTCAACTAACTCCGAGACAAAATGTACCTATGCACATTGAAAAAAGCATGAAAAACATACATAAGAACATACGTGGATACATCCATAACATGTGATAAGACATCGTAGTGCGGGGACTGCCAGATGCCTGAAACAATGGGTTTTACAATAGTCTGAGTTTTAGGAGACAATGTGTTTTTCAAAACAACAGTGTATAAAATGGCAAAAAAAATGGGATGTGATGTGAGCTTTTTGCTATTGCCAATTATGATTTTGAATGCCACGTTTTGCGCTTTTCTATCTATTCTGAAAAACAATGACATTTTGGGTTTTACATGATTTTTGAAATATAGCATTTCATTGCAAAACCCACAGATTTTGCTTTCTACAAACATTATTCAGTAATTTCACTCATATTTCTACAATGGGTTGTCACTTATTTCATTAGGAAATGGCAAAATTCAAAAACCAACATACGGGGAGGAAACAAAACAAAAATTTCAAAACCCTCCACACAAAAAATCATTATCAAACCTACATTTCAACTAACTCCTAGACAAAATTCACTTATGCTCATTGAAAAAAGCATGAAAAACATACATAAGAACATATGTGGATACATACATAACATGACGAGACATCGTAGTGTAGGGACCGCCAAATGCCTGAAACAGTGGGTTTTACAATAGTCTGAGTTTTAGGAGACAATGTGTTTTCCAAAACAATAGTGTATAAAATGGCGGTGAAAATGGGATGTGATGTGGGATTTTTGCTATTTCTCAAATATGATTTTGAATGCCACGTTTTTCCCTTTTCTATCCATTCTGAAAAACAATGCGAACAATGGCAACATTCCGGGTTTTACATGATTTTTGAAATATAGCATTTCATTGCAAAACCCACAGATTCTGCTTTCTACAAACATTATTCAGTAATTTCACTCATATTTCTACAATTGGTTGTCACTTATTTCATTAGGAAATGGCAAAATTCGAAAATCAGAATACGGGGAGGAAACGAAACAAAAATTTCAAAACTCTCCACACAAAAAATCATTATCAGACCTGCATTTCGACTAACTCCTAGACAAAATTAACCTATGCACATTGAAAAAAGCATGAAAAACATACATAAGAACATACGTGGATACATACATAACATGACGAGACATTGTAGTGCAGGGACCGCCAGACACCTGAAACAGTGGGTTTTACAATAGTCCGAGTTTTAGGAGACGATGTGTTTTCCAAAACAATAGTGTATAAAATGGTGGCGAAAATGGGATGTGATGTGGGATTTTTGCTATTTCCCAATTATGATTTTGAATGCCACGTTTTTCCCTTTTTTATCCATTCCTAAAAATAATGCGAACAATGGCGACATTCTAGGTTTTACATGATTTTCGAAATATAGCATTTCATTGCAAAACCCACAGATTCTGCTTTCTACAAACATTATTCAGTAATTTCACTCATATTTCTACAGTGGGTTGTTGCTTATTTCATTAGGAAATGGCAAAACCCTAAACCAGCATACGGGGAGGAAACGAAACAAAAATTTCAAAACCCTCGACATAAAAAAACATTATCAGACTTGCATTTCAACTAAATAGTTTCCCAACGAAACCCTGCAAAATTCAAAATAAGAATGTAAACAATGGCGACGTGCTGGGCTTTATGTGATTTTCACAATAGTTTGTGGTCTCTGTAAACCTTATTCAGTTATTTCACTCATATTTCCACCATGGGTTGTCATCTATTGCATTCGGCAACCCCAAAATTTTAAAACCAGCAGACGGGAGGAGACGAAAAACTAAAACCCTCAACTGAAAATCACAAAACGAAAACCCCGCAACGAATGGCCATTTGTTTCTTCGGTGTTCATGGCAGAATGGAAAAATGGTAGATACACAGAGCGGATATACATACTTGAAGGAGCTTCGCATGCCTGCAACTCTTGCCCTCGCTATCCACCAAAATTTCGCTATCCAAAAATGGAGAAAATGGGACCTCGTCGGGGCTTTTTGATATTTGCTAATAATGGTTTCGAATGCCACGTTTTTGGCTTTTTGTCCATCCACGCTGAAAAAATATTTTGAAAACCCGTCGGCGTTGACACGATTTCTCGGCGACGGGACAACAAGCGACACAGGGGATGAGACGTCCGGCCGTCAAGTCTTTCCTTCCGTCCGAAAACCTTTTCCGTCGTGGGTCCCACCTCTTCCATTGCGGCTATTTTCTCCATGCGCTATGGGGGGCATATCCTATCTTATATACATAGGTGAATTTTGTCTAGGAGTTAGCTTTCTCCCTAATTTCCTAGTATTTAATTTTAAATACTTATAATATGATACAATAATACAACAAGCACTAAAATGTTTAAGATTAATGCAGTTTGACCATAATTCCAAGCTTTATGCAAAGGTTTATAGATTTATGTAATACACCATAACTTCACTTAATATTTTGTACCATTAGAAGATGTTTCATAAATTTATGCAAAGAACAAATGAATTAAACAAGGATTTTTACCTTAACATAAGCCTCCATAGTTTTATGCTATGTGTCACAACTTTTATTAATGCCCCATAGGCTTACGAAAGGCTTTGTTTCTTTATATACTAGTATAAAACTTCACCTAAAGTTCTTTATCTTTACACAATATCCATATACTTATGTAAAGACCCAAAGAATTGTGCAATGCTTTGTATATTTATGTAAGGCCCTTTTAAGATTTATGTAAGACTTAGAATTTTTATGCATGCCTTATAGGTTTGCATAATGCTTCACAAGTTTACACAATGCTCCATGGAGTTGTGTAAGGTTTTGTTGCTTTATGCATTGGTCCATAACTTCACTCAAATTTTTTTATCTTTACACAAAGACCAAAAGACCCAAAGATTTATGTGATGCTTCATAAATTTACACAAGCCTCCATAAATTTATGCAAGGATCGATAGTTTTATGCAATTACCCATGCATCTTTACATAACGTCCCATATCCTTTATGATACTCCACAGACTTACATAAGGCTCTATATATTTTCACAAGCTTCCATAGCTCTACATAATCCTTCATATATTAATATAATGCTTGATATTTATATACAAAGCTCATTGTTATATTGATTAGTAATTCACCACCTTAATAATGATTGTTAGGAAAATTTGACACGATCATTTAACCCTTTAATTATATCATTATGGAAAATTTAATTTCTAAATCACCACCTCAACTTTAACTTCAAGGGGATTTTATTATATTTATCCATGTCAATTATAACTTGATGGAAAATTTAGGTTTTAATTCACTACCTAAATTACAAATTTATAGTAAATTTAGATTTCAATTCATTACCTCAATTATAAATTTATGTAAATTTAAGTTTTAGTTCACCAAATTCAATTAAAAATGGAGAATTTTAGTTTCTGAATCACCCACACACACACATAATTGAGGTTTGTGTTAAGGGTTTTTGTTATCCACTCACTTCATTATAACCATTTGGTGCCATTGTAGTCATATCTATCGGTGTAATTATGTTCTTGAAAGGAAAGGCAATAGGCCTTTCATTTATCTAATTTTTAAAGTGTTCTATACACGAATACATCAATTACTGGTGCTTGGATAAGATTTACAAGGACAAACTTGACCTAGGTTACTTTTGTAGTTGTAGCTAAACTTTGAACTTTTAAAATTTATGAACTATTGACCTTTTAACAAGCCATTATGGGTTGACTTAACACATTTTTGTGTTGATTTATGTGCAATTTTGTATTTAAAGACATTATTTCATTTTGGAATCATTTAGGAATATTTTATTAGATGAAGAATTATCTAGGTCAAGGCTCTTAAAGATGAATCAATTCTAGATTGTCTACTTATGACATCATCTTGGGCACATTGCATGCTTGCCCTTTGTCCATGATCATTTTTTAAACTAGTTTAATTAGGCATTATAGGGGTATGATTGAGTAGAACATGACCATCACAATTCAACATATTCCACAAAGATGTTTGTAAACACATCTAGTCCTCACTCAAATTTATTCATCAAAATATTGAGGAGAGAAAATTTCAAGTATATGAATTTTGTAAGTTTAATCCTATAGGTAGAAGTTTAGGTCTACATGATAGACCATTTTGAAATGAAGAGAAATAGGGTTTTCCTAATATGGAAAGGTAAGTTCAAATATGGGAAATAGACCCTTTCTTACTCAATTCATTAGGAAATGAGATCCCCAAAAAATGAATTGATTATCAACACAAAGTGAGAATCTTTAGATTTCCTTATGACTGAAGGATGGGGGTCAAAGTCAAACAACACTTTGGGGAGAAAAACTAAAAATAGCAAATCAACACCAAAATGCAATCCAACACTTGAAACAACAATATTATACTCAATATTTGTAGAATCAGAAAATAGAATGCAAATCTATGAAGGGTGGAGACTTGTGTACCAATCACCAAAAGTGCTTTTTAGAAGTTGATCTGGGACTCATTCACCCATGGGAAAATGGGTCCAAGTACAAGGGTCACAACAATCTTTTAGGAGCCTCTGGTGCAGACCTAAAGCTTCAAATTTGTCCAAGTTTTAGTGTTGAAAAGTTAGAAATCTGATCTGTAGGTGAGATTCCATGATTTGACGACAACTTTGACAACTTTTTCAACTTTGACAACCTTGTAGATCTTGCACTTCAAAAGGTCTTCAAGTCTTCTTCAACCTAAATTTGCAATCACACAAATAAGAGAAAAAAATGCTTATCTTTGGGTGAATAGGGGTTTGCCTTGCTCAAACCCCATTTTGGTAATCAAACCTTGAGTTGAAATAATGCATGAAAAAGGGAATAGAATGAACAAAGTTATATTACCACTCAACAAACCCTTGATAATGGAGATCTTGGGAAGACCTGCAACTTGCATGAAATGGTTGAATTGGATGTGGATCTTGACGCTTGAATCTTGCTTGAAATGATACTTTGAATGCTTGACTTGATCATGAAACCTACATCACAATGTTAGCTTCAAAGACATGCATGATGCAAGAAGAATTTGACATGATGAATAGATCTTGAATGTTATAATAAAGCTTTGATATATTTTCTCTTGAATTCCTTTGATTACTCTTGAAATTATCTTGTAAATCTCATAAAATTGCTCATGAAATTCTAGGTGAAACATAGTGAAATAACCTTGTATTTATAGGTATGTATCCTTAATTTCCTTAAATACAAATATTAGAAGCCAACATTGAATTATGGATTTGAAATCATTAAAATATTTCCAAAACATAATTTAAATTTAGGTCCAAAGGTTTAGGGAGGACCTATTTGCCCATGGGTGAATGGATCCCAGGTCCATAAACCTAGAACACACATTGCTCAATGCAAAGTGTTATGTTTAGGCATTAATTATTGTTGGGTTTCCTCTTCGAAAAATGTAATTCAATAGGCTTGGAAATGAATTAAAGGGCTAATTAAGGCATAATTAAGCTCAATTAATTAAGAGGGCCCAAATAAGTGTGTAAATGTAAAGAGGTACATTTGACAACACTAAATTAAGGCATTATTATGTCCAATTTAATAAAGAGGGCCCAAACAAGTGAGAAAATGTAAAAGGGTTACATTTTTCTACACTACATTTAGCCCCCACTTTAGTGAGAGGATGACCTTGTGTCAAACTCACACTAAAGTAGACAATCAAGAGAGGTATAATTGTACAGTCATTGGAAGGATAAGACGATAAAGATCAAGGAGGATGATCAAGCCCCTAAGATCTAAGATCTCATGGAAAAACCAATAAAGGCACAAGTAGACACATGCCTATGTTAAACATATATGTATGCAACAATGATAAGATACTCAATCATACAATGCCAAAGACTCAAAGAAAGAGAAAAAGGAAAGTATCAAGCCTTGATTGTCCAATGTGATGTGGAACACACCTCAATTGTTTGTCCAAAAAGGTTTACAAGTGGAACTTGTTGTCTACTATGCAAACAACACACTCACATGGGCTAGTGAAATCCGGTGTCCACTAGGTGAGCCCCCAAGGGTGGAAAATGAGAAAATCTTATTAGGTTCCCATACCATACCAAAGTTATATCTCTGATAAATTTAATAAGGCACCACACAATATGAACTTTGAGCTTCATAAGGCTTAGCAAGTTGTGTTATGCTAAAAACTTATGAACAAACAAGGCACCATAGGAAAGAAAAGTGTGTTATGCTTGGTGGCCATGAAAAAGGGTTGAAACTTCAAGCTTCACAAGGTTTAGCAAGTTGTGTTATGCTAAACACTTATAAAAAAAAATGTAATTATTATAAGACATGTTCAATGGGGTTTTTCTTAGTTCATGTAAGGTCTCCTCTTAGCGAACATCGTTCCTAATGTCTCCAAGAGAGGACAAGTCTAGGATAAAATATTCACAACTTAGGGAATGCAACGCTAAGTGTCACCACTAAGAGGAAAGTCATATGCCAAGAATGGTCACACTCTTGGAGGACATCAAACCAAATGACACCACCAAGAAGAAGACACGTCACAAGAAGTAAGAAGACCACACAATGAAACATAAGAATATAGTCCAAGATCTCCAAAATGATAATGCCAATATATGCCTCCACTTTAAAGAAATTTCTAACACCATGTTGTGAGCAATTACTTTAAAGTAGCAAATGATAAATGCCAACAATAAAGAGGACATGACAGCTTATTTTGAAAGCCCTTTTCCAAGTCATATGTTTCCAAATGAAGCTACATCATGAAAAAGGGGTTGTCCCCAAAATCACATAAGGGATCCATATATTCAAGTTCAATGTATGTCTTTCCTACAATACTATTATAGAGCTTGAAAACGTCATCATTCTCCAAATAACTCATGGAACAGCAAGAATGACACATAAAGAGGGAAAACAAAGAAAAATCCTTTCGGGTCAACATGGAAGAGATCTAAATGTCTCGACGCCTTGCATCATCCCCAAAAGGAAAACACAAGACTTTTAAAAGAAAAGATAAAGGTTTACGACATATAGAAGAATGAAGGTACAAATAGAGAAATGCACATGAAGACATATAAAAAAATATGAGGGATCATATTATGCACATGCAATCACAAAAAGAAAATTAAAAAAAAAAAAGAAAAAGACAAGACTAGTAAGGCACATGTGAGTCAACCTCTAGCAAATCTTCTACATCCCAATCTTGTTCATTGTATGTGGAAGGTGGACAACTAGCCAAAGGGACAACATCAAGTGCCAAACTAGGACAAGCACCAAGTTCAACATGTGGTGAAACACTCTTTTTAGGAGGATCATCATGATTGTTATCATTAAGCTCGTGGAAGAGGAAAACAATAAATTTAACTCTTTATGCACTTCCTCATCAATCTTTGCAGTTTCATTATCATCATCCAAGTTTATCACAACAAAAGGTCTAATGATAATATCCATGGAAGGTTCTTGTGCTTGTTGTGTTCGAGGTTTGGTATTTTCTTGTTTCAATGAAGGAGGATAATCATCATGCATTACTTGAGGTAAGTTTGGATTTTTATTTTCTATGTTGTTCTTTTCTTCTTTTTCTTATAACAAACAAGCAATAGTACGATGTCCACGCCTACGATCTCTAACATTTGAATTCCTTTTTGTTCAATTTTCAAGTTGAGATTGTGTAGGAGCGGGTTTATCAACCATAGGCTTCTTTTCTTCCCATAAGGGAGGAATAAAAGGAACCATGGGAGGTTGTTCAATCACTTTCTCTTTAGCTTTGTAAACTTGTTTAATTTTAGGAGGCATAATGAGACTTATCTGGTTATCTCGTGGTCTCTTGTAGGAAATAGGTGGAGGATTTTCTATGTTTTGGTATTGATTACATGGAATGGATTTTGGTTCAATTATGGTTTCATCAAGGATAGGAGGCTCAATCATGGGTTGAGGAATATTAGTAAGGGATAAATTTATTATGCATTTTGCCTTAAAATTTTGATAGGATTTGAAAAAGAAGTCCTCATGAGGCCTAATAGGTTCCATAGGTTCGACCCAAAAGAAATCCAATGAGAAATTCCCATGGGAAGAAACAAGATTAAAGCCACCAGGATGCACAAAAAAGATCACATTTCCAAATGGAAACTTTAAGCATTTATGCATAATCGACTGGATGAAATTCATGGAGTGAAGCCATGGGTAGCCTAACTTTACATGAAATTGGTCCTACAATGGGATGATGGAAAATGATACACGTAATGTTTTCGGTCCAACTTTCAAAGGAAGAGTTATAGAACCTATTGTAGGGCAAGAAAAACCATTATACATTTTGATCCATGCTTTCAATTTTCATAAGTATCTTGATAAAGTTCATGCACAAATAATAATTCTTCTGTGATCACAATCTCTACAAAAACAAGATCAATTAATATCCCATTAGTAGGCTTTTCATTAATTCTTCTAGCTATGTAAAGAGGACCATCAGGTGCATGCTTGATTATGTCATGTTTTGAGAAAGCAATGTCAAGTGAAATCTTAATTGGTCCCTTATGAGGTTGAATTTCGATAATTCCAATCATATTATTTATTTTCTTTATGTATTCATCATTCGTTTCAACATTCATCACATCATTCTTCGTTTCACTAGCTTTGACAAAGGTAATGTTATAATTTGGCATAGGATTAGTAAAGATTTGTAGATTGTGCTTAGGAGTGGCTACAAACTTATTACCTTAATCACTAACACCACCAATTTGAATATGATTAAAATCAATGAGGTCTTGCACAAGATGTTTAATATGCTTGCAACATTTCGTATCATGTCTATTTTTTCAGTGAAAATGACAATAGGAATTTTGTCTATAGTTAGAAGGTAAAGGCTTAGTAGGATCAAGAGCTCTAACAAGAGATAAGGAAATTAGTTTTTGGTTTAAGAGTTGCAACATGATATTATGAAGGGTGTTAGGTAGAGGTGTTAATTGTTTATTTCCATCTGCAAATGTGTATGGATTTGTTGTCTTTATAGTAGCCACTTGGTTATCAATATGTTGAGTTGGTTGAGGGCGTTTAAGTTGTAAAAAGCCCTTATTTTTTTCTTGAATGGTTGATAGTTGTTATGAGACGTGGATTAAAAAATTTCAGGATGACTAGAGGGAGTTTTCACTTCATGACTACTAAATGAATTTTGATAATCATGGAGGGCAATACACAACTATGTGAAGGAGGGAAATTTCAACATCTCAAGCTTAGTTTGGACTTTGTTTTGTAAATTGGAAATAAACATTCTTTGAAGGTCATCATCAAGAATCTTAATGTTTATTTGTGAGTAAAGAATTTGGTATCATGCTATGAAATCAATCACCTTTTCATCATCCTTTTGTTTGCATGCCATTAAATTAACCAAGGTCATCTTAGGACCCATATGTATTTGGAAGTGATTATAGAAGGCATCAATAATTTTATTGAATGAACGTATTGAATTATTCGATAAGGATAAAAACCATTTCAAAGAAGTATCCTTCAAGGATATAAGGAAGATTTTAGTCAAGAGTTTATCCTCAAAAATGAAGTCACTACATAGGGTTGTATATGCAGAAACATGGCTAACAGGATCTCCTTTCCCACCATATTTCTTAAATCTAGGGATCTTTATACCTTGTGGAATTTTTGTTCTCAATATCTCCAAGGACAAGGGATTTCTTTTGAAATATTGTGAAGGTTGGCCATTTTTATTTTGACTTAATGTAGCAATTTTTTGTTGGAGGGATGAAACATTTTACAAGAGTGTGTTAAGGATAGGATCATTGTTAGTGTTGTGATATGGAGGTGTATATGTATGCGGAGGGAAAGTGACTTGTAATTTTGTGAGGGGATATGGATTAGGAAATATGAGATTTGAATGCACAAAGCTAAAGGGAATCCTAGTGGAAATACATAAGGAAGTGTTTACATTGCTATTAGGTCGTATAGTTGTTGTAACAGCTAGATTGGTGTATGTTAGAATAGAGGTTATGGTTGTGGAAGGAGGAATTGGATTTCCACCTTTACTTTGAGTATACCCCAAATATTGAGCACTACTAGGTATGGTAGGGACATCTCTATTAATAATGTGAGCCAAGCTATGAACAATCTCCATTCCTTGTTCATTTTCAATTATTCTCCTCATGTTATCTATCATAGGAACCACATTAGGAGTATTGCATTCAGAACTCAAAATATTGAAATTTATAAAGTTCTTCATCCATTCTTCTAATATTCTCAAGAGGGGAATTATTAATCATTGCATCAACATCAGTCACATTAGGTGTAGGTAGGGAAGTCATGGGAAATGAAGTGTCAAGGGTATGATCCATAGTGGGTTGACTAGTGTCAACACTATGAGTGAAAGAGTTAGAAAGCCCAAGATCCATGGAAAATGATGTATTGTGGGATGACATGAGTCTTGAACTATGTCTCACGATAGTATTGGAAATAGGACACCAAGTTGTGAAGCTCACACAAGTTTCAAAAACCCAAGGTGCACCCAAAATGGATAAGAGGTAAAATATAATTTAAAATATCCTAGAATGTAAAGTGTAATGTAAGAAATTTCCAGATGTAGAGCAAGATAATTTTATAATTATGCTATGCAAAAACCTAAAAATTATCTTTTATATGCAATTTTGAATTCAAACAATGCACTGATTTTGACAAATTATGCTTAATATGAATAATTTCAAATAACAAAAACTCATAGAACTCAAACAACAGACTGAATACAAAAACTCAAAATGCAGAAACAAGAATTTTAATGCTCAAAATTTCAGAAAAATCCCTAATCAAGGACTCATTCACCCATGGGCGAATGGGTCTCACTTCAGGATTTTGAAAAAATAATTTACAAGTTTTATGAGATGATTTATATGGTTTTTAGATTCTAGTTTCAGACAATGAGTTATAGTTTTAAATTTTTGTAAATTGATGTCTAAATACAAGTACAAAATAGTGCTAAATGACAAGCAAAAAGACCTAATTTGAGATGCAATTTTGATTCAATTTCTAGATGTAAATGACTGATTATGCAATGCTATGTAAACATTATGCAAAATGACAGAATTTTTTGAATTTTCCAAATTTTAAAGAATGCAAAAATGCAAACCTAAAACCCTAAACAAGATGCAAAATAATGCAAGCAAACAAACCTAAATGAGATGCAAATCAATGCAAAACCTAGATCTAGGGATAAAAAAGGACTCCAAAATCAGTGAGATATAATGCTTAAACATGGTTTCACCAACATGAAATGAAGAGACATAGGGTTTTCCTAATATGGAAAGGTAAGTCCAAAGAGGGGAATATAGACCCTATCTTCCTCAATTCATTAGGAAATGAGATCCTTAGGTGAATCAACCCAAAGTGAGAATCTTTAGATTTCCTTAAGACTAAAGGACAAGGGTCAAGGTCAAACAACACTTTTGGGAGAAAAACTAAAAATATCAAATCAACACCAAAATGCAATTCAACACTTGAAACTGTAGTTAGGGTAAAAATATTAGAGAAAAATGTATAAACAAATTATAATGAAAAAACCCTAACAAGCACAATAGAGCACAAACTAGCATGAAAATCAAAACAAGAAAGCAAAGCAAACCGATCTCCAAGCTAGATTTGATTTATCTCCATTGCTCTTCTCCACCTGCATGAGAATGCAAGATTTTGAAGGATTGAATGATTTGATATGTTGATTGCTCATTTTCACAACATAATGATAAGATAGATATGATAGAAGAAAAATAGATAGATAGATGAGAAGATTGAGAGAAATTTTGGCAGAGTAAGGATGCGAGAAGAAGATTCTCCAAATGGCCAGTGAAAGGCTTGATTTATAGGAGAAGGCTTATTTTATTCGATGGCCAAGATTAAAAGTCAAATTTGTGATATGTATGGCTAGGATTAAAATTTTATTTTAGTGCCTATGACGAACATTAAGTGGTTTATGACATGAGGCTAAAATTAGGATGTGGGAAATAAGTGGGATTCCTTTTATTTATTTTGGAAGAAAACATGTCTATGACGCACAATGAATGGGGGTAAAAATAGAATGTGAGTGGGAATCTCATAATTTAAATAATAAAACTATTTAAATTATTTGTGCATGTGAAGAGTTGTAGTCATGTGACACATGTTGCAATGTGACAATAAGTGAGGAATTAATTCAAATATTTAATTTGAATTATTTTGAGACATGTGAAGAGGGAATTAATTAAATAAATGAGATTTATGTAATTAATTGGGAAGGTGATTAAGTGGAATAAATGAGATAAGTGGGATAATGTAATGACCTAGGGTAAAATATTACAAATGTCTTTCAAGGGCATGTATCAACTAGGTAATATTATGATATGGACAATTTTGGGTGTCTACATTTTGCCCCTCTTTGGGATGATGTTCAAGATGGTGAGATTTATGTCGAGTAACATCATTTCAAAGAAGCTAAATTATGGATAGATGAAAAAAGATAATGCCCCAACCACTTGAGGAAGTGAGGAGTAAGATGAATGAAGGAAAGGGGTGATAGAAGAATATGATGATGCAAAAGATATGAAGAAATGGGATGATGATATAGGATATGATAATGATGATGATGCCCCCTTGAGAGGATAGGTGGGTTGCACAAACACAGATATGCTCTCGAAATGAATGAAATGATAAAGAAAGCATAAGATGAGTGATACAAGAGAAGAAGTAGATGGAAAAGAAGAATGACACGCTATGCTACAATAAACTGAGCAATCATATGTTTGATATAGCACTAGACATTATGCACCAAGGTATAAGGACCAAGGTGACGATGTGTCTCGTGCCCCAACATAATACAAACTTGTCTAGATACAAGATATGAATATTAGCTGGGAGTAATTTGGATTTGATGCAAATGCAAATTGAAATTTGATAACACACACAAGCAAGCAAGCATGCATGCACAAATGATACAAAAACAAACAAGGTATTGCCCCTGTCAAGCTGTAAACTGATGATTAATTGATTGATTGATGATGATGATAGTGTTGTCATTGCGGGGAATGATATATCCCTAGATCAACACAAGGATGATTGATTGATTGATGATAGTGTTGTCATTGTGGGGGATGATATATCCTTAGATCAACACAAGGATGATTGATTGATTGGGTTTACAACAAGATTACGATCAAGACCAAAGGATGTGATTGGATAATTTGGCAAGATTGATTAACTTGGTTGGTATGGATTAAGGATTGACTTGCATTTGGATTATTTCTTGGAATGATTGAAGATGCTAGATTTGAAGATTTGGATGATGATTGATGAATTAAATTGAGGAATGATTTACATGGAATAATTTTGATTGATTGGATTGATGAAGAAATGATTTGATTTGATGATAATGATTGGATTGATTAGAAGAATGGGTTTGATTAGAAGATGTGATGTGGTTGATTAGAATAATTAATTTGATTGGAAGAAGTGATGCGATTGGATAATTTGATGAAGAAATTTATTTGAAGGATTGATTTAAAGAAGTGATTTGGTTTGATTTTATTGCTTGGATTTTTGAAATGTTTTGATTTTTTTGGATTTTTTTCAGGACCTTTTTCAAAAATTTTGCATTTCTTCAAGACTTTTTTGAAATGTTTTGAGATGTCAATGGATGACAATTTGGGTAGCCTTTGTGATAGATACCAATGACAAGGTAAAACCAAGTCTAGGTGCAAGGAGATATATGGGATTAATGGATGAAAGGGTGGGTGATAGGATAAGGGACAAAAGGCTCATGATATATGGATGGATAAAAAAGGATAGGTCATAGTGAATGAAGATGTATGCATCATAAGAGGGCAAGGATGTGATCTCCAAAGACTATGTCACATAGGAATAACATGCCCCATTCTAGGTACAATACTTAGGATTCTTCATGACAAAGCTTATGACACTAGGATAATGATAGGCTTGTTTGGAAGGATGAGGTATATCAAAAGATATCCAAAGTATGTTTCAACATTTTTCCCCATATTTTTATCAAGATCAAAAAGAGGAAGAGAGGATGAATGGACTCAATATGATAAGTATATGGGTATGATGGCCAAGGATAATAAGAGAGGAAATGGTAAGATAGGATATGATAGGATAAAAAAAAATATGATAGGATGAGACAACATGCCCCCAAGTGTAAGTGACATGGAAGATCAACCTACACATGATGCTTGTTTTCCAGGTTTTCATCATGGTACTTATCCAGAGCGCCTGTTTACCAAGTTTTCACCGTTGGACAAAGGGATTTCTCTTTACTCTCTTTTTTTGACCTTTTTTTTTTAATTTTTTGGATTTTTGGATAAGAGAAGGGGAATATGGATAGGAGGGACTTAAGTTTCTAGTTCCATGAAAGGTGATAGTCCCACTAGAGATGAATGTCATCACATGGACCATGTCAAATATCATTACGCTCATAGATTTTGCTAAGGGATGACATGAAAGGGAT
This sequence comes from Sequoiadendron giganteum, assembly GCA_007115665.2. Classification (NCBI taxonomy): domain Eukaryota; kingdom Viridiplantae; phylum Streptophyta; class Pinopsida; order Cupressales; family Cupressaceae; genus Sequoiadendron; species Sequoiadendron giganteum. Next base: position 824,526,860 of record CM021102.1, read on the forward strand.
ATGGAGTAGGTAGATGATGGATTATAATGTGGATTATGGAGGGATTGGTGGATTATGATGTGGATTCTATAGGGGGATGAATGGAAGGCTTAGCCAAAAGCATGGACCATAGGAAGGTGATGGGGGAGATATATAGGATAATGAGTGAAGGGTGTGGAATTGTTTTGAAATGGAAGGGAACCATGACCAATGGTTGTACACACTATGATAAATGTTGAAGCTTTTGATGTGGAGGGGGTGTAGGAAGAAATGGAGATGTTTTCTTAGGAGATGGGTGATGAAGTGCTTTAGGTACCCACATAGACTTAGTATTTTTATGATTTTTATTTTGCTTGTGGGATGAAATATGAGATTATTGAATAGAGTGGTAATGTGAGGTGGAAGTGGATGGTTGGGATTTTTGAGATGTAGATGCCTCATTTGACTTGTTTTCCTTTTTCTTAGGTACCCAAACCATTTTTTTTTAGACTTTTATTTTGAAGGTATGGACTTATATTTCTGTTTGGATGGATTTTTCTTTGATTCTTTTTTTTGTGTCCTAGGGCATGAGGACCCTTCAAATTTTTTACTTTATAGATAGAGACATCAATTTTATTTTCTTTTGAAACCCATGGGTATGGTGGAATGAGTGGAAGCTTCATGTTTAGACAATGTGTGCATTGATTGGTCGTGATTAGGATTTTTAGAGGATTTATGGATAGGTGGATAAGGGGATTGGATAATGGGGATATTAGGTGTTGGGATTAGTGGAGGTAAATTATATGGGGGGATATTAGGAGTTTGAAGCAATGGTGGAAAATTTTATGGTGGAAGGTGTATGGTCACATGCTTTTGACATTTTTAAGATGATGGAGGAGGGATGGCAACATATTTTTTATGCATATGATAGGATTTGTGGTAGAAAGAGGACTTATGATGGATGGAGAAAGTACCAACATCTTTAGATTGGTGTCCTTGGGGTGTATATCCAATGTCATAAGAGCATGGAGGGACCTTTACATTTATTGGCTCCAAAATACCTTGTTCATAAAGGCCTAATCCTTTACCTTGATAGTTCATATTCTGAAGCATGTGATGGATAATGGGACTAGGTGCGTTTTGGACACTAGACTTGAGTTCATTACTAGATGAAGAAGGTGAAGTGGATAAAGGTTGTTGTTGTTTTAAGGAGGAAGATTCATGAATAAATATGGATAGACCAATAGGACATGTTGGTGGATTTGAAATGGAGTTAATAGCGGATGATGGAGGATTTAAAGGATCTTGAGTATGCTCATTTAGATCCACACTATTGGTTTGATTTTCTACATTTAGTTGGGAGGCATGTGTCTCAACATGACAAGTGGATAATGTGGGATCATGGATAGGACTAGGTAGGGGGTGTATAGGAGCAATGGAGGTTTCTTGCTTATAGATAGGTGAAGTGATAGGCTCTTGACCATGGAATGCATAGAGTTGGCTAAGAGGATCATCATGGCCTTCTTGATCATAGGTAGGATCTAGATCATAGATGAAAGCTTGATCATGAATAGGACCAAATATGTTATGAGCAGAATCATTAGAAGGGCCTAGATCTTGATTAGAATGAGAGGTTAATGTTTCCTCATGCTTAGGATAATGCTCTTGGATTTGAGTGGAAATGGAAATGGAAGGCTCTAGAAGAGGATTGGTATGCTCTTTATGATCAATGACATGAGGGCATGATGAAATTTAACTTAGACATATAAGATCAATAGGTTGTGGACCACATGATGGATTTGGAAGAATAAGCATGGAATTCAAAGGTTCATTGTTAAACTCATTAATGGGTGCTTGATGTGGGGATGGTCTATTCCGTGCTAGTAGTCTTTGGAGAAAATCGTTAAAGGATTCTTTGGTTGATGGATTAGAGCTTCAAAAGTTGGATGGTGGTGTTGGTGTAGGTCTAGTATGCTTTGAGATAGGAATTTTATTAGATGGTGATGGAGGACTAGTACATTTAATGGTGTATGATTCCAAACTTAGGGTGGTATTTCCCTTGTCAATAGTATCATTAAGGTGACCTAAGATTTCAACAAAGTTTTCATCATCACTAGGAGAAAATTTTGACCCACCTTGGAGGATATATGGTTTTGGATTATCTTCATGATTAGACGAAAGGGCTCCTCGAAGTATGACCTTGGGCTTGTGACTAATATTGTTAAGGATTAGGACCATTTTAGCAAGTGCTTCCCTAGGATTAGGGTGATGATGATGATGTGGAATGATTAGATTGGATGACTTGGATTGATTAGGATGAAATTGATTTGACTGTGATTAGAAAAATGATGATTAGGATGATTAGAATGACATGTTTATGTGTTGGTGTTTATAGCTTGATATGGCAAGTTGCAAAAAAATGATTACACATGTACACACATGAATCACACACGCAAGACACATAAACAAGTTTGAATTTGAAATTATGAATGTGATGATTAAGCACACACTTGAAGAAGACACATCAACAAGTCCTAGAACTAGTCAAGTGGGTATGGTCAATTAGGTCTTAAGTTAGGATGCACGAGGTTGACTAGGGATAATTTGAAAGAAAAATCCGGCCGCACAGCCGGGAGAAAGGGGTAACCCACCCTTCACCTTCACTTCCCAAAGGTATAAATTTTTTTGGGGCTTAGCCAAGAGTGACAAGATTTTAACTCCCAAAGAAGTGTGTCTTTCGATTCACACCTTGATTGAGGTCATCCCTAGGGGTGATGAAATCCCCTGGGGTGATGAAATCCCCTAGTAGGCCTCCTATGAAGGGTATGACAAAATCAAACCAAGTGAGGTTTTTTTTATCACATGTGCACTTGATTCACACTCGCAATTGTTAATTTTCCTTTAAAAAATTGAAATATGTGTAAAACAATTGAAACACTTGTTATTTTTAACCCAAATTCAAAATGTATGATGAAAGACAATGGTTCTTTTTAAGTCCAATTCCAAAGTATGATTGAAAACAATATGTTCATTTTAAAGCCCCAAATTGAAGTGTTTTGCAAACAAGATTGATTGATCAAATGAGAGATAAAGATAATAGAATGAGTGTACCCAAAAATTTTCACTTTCCAATCTAATGTGTATGACTGATATTGCTGGTACTAAAGCTCCCTATGATCACAGAAAATAAAGATCGGATTATTTAGTACCTTATTTAACTTCAAAATCAAATCGATCTCCAAGCTAGAATTAATTTATCTCCATTGCTCTTCTCCACCTGCATGAGAATGCAAGATTTTGAAGGTTTGATTATTTTGATATGTTGATTTCTCATTTTCTCAACATAACGATAAGATGGATATGATAGAAGAAAAATAGATAGATAGATAGATAGATGAGAAGATTGAGAGAAATTTTGGTAGAGTAAGGATGCGAGAAGAAGATTCTCCAAATGGCCAGTGAAAGGCTTGATTTATAGGAGAAGGCTTATTTTATTCGATGGCCAAGATTAAAAGTCAAATTTGTGATATGTATGGCTAGGATTAAAAGTTTATTTTAGTGCCTAAGACGCACATTAAGTGGGTTATGACATAAGGCTAAAATTAGGATGTGGGAAATAAGTGGGATTCTTTTATTTATTTTGGAAGAAAAGATGCCTATGATGCACAATGAATGGGGGTAAAAATATTTGAGTTGGAATATCATAATTTAAATAATAAAATTATTTAAATTATTTGTGCATGTGAAGAGTTGTAGTCATGTGACACATGTTGCAATGTGACAATAAGTGAGGGATTAATTCAAATATTTAATTTGAATTATTTTGAGACATGTGAAGAGGGAATTAATTAAATAAATGAGATTTATTTAATTAATTGGGAAGGTGATTAAGTGGAATAAATGGGATAAGTGGGATAATGTAATGACCTAGGGTAAAATATTACAAATTTCTTTCAAGGTCATGTATCGACTAGGTAATATTATGATATGGACAATTTTGGGTGTCTACATAAACAATAATATTAAACTCAATATTTGTAGAACCAAAAAATAGAATGTAGATCTAAGAAGGGAAAAGACTTGTGTACCAATCGCCCAAAGTGCCTTTTGGAAGATTATTTGAAACTCATTCACCCATGGGTGAATGGGTCCAAGTATAGCGGTTGCAACAATCTTTCGAGAGCTCTTGGTGTAGATTTGAAGCTTCATATTTATCCAGGTTTCAGTGCTAGAAAGTCAGAAATATGATCTGTAGGTGTGTAAGAATTGGCTATGAAGGTAGCCACCCAAGATCTAGAGGCCTAATGGAAGCACAAGCATAAGAGAGATAGAAACAATATGGCAATAATAATTTGTATTCTGCCAATAAAGCAAATAGAATCAATGTACAAATGTAGTAGAGACCCCTTGGTTATATAGCCAAGGTGAGAACATAGGAGGGCATAATATTATGACAATTTTCATAATCTTATGACATGAGACAATTGTGAAAAGCTATCACTCCACCTAAAGTGGAAAAGAGATAATATGATAATCACCACAAAAGAAGGATCTACCACAAAGGTGGAGAGGTAATCACATGATATGTCCACGAAAGGTGGAAGTGATAAAGTAATAACATGATAAGTCCACCAAAAGTGGAAAATCTCCAACAACTCCTATGTGGTCCCTAAGTAAACTTAACTAAGGTGTAATAATGACCTAGGACAAGTTACAACACAATTAATTACACCAACACTCCCCCTTAAGTGCAACTTAGGGAGAATGTAGACAAAAGAAAACAATGCAAGATGGGTCCTGACAATGAGGCCATGTTAGGTACCCATGTACAAATGCAATGAAATCTCTCATAAAGCGGAGAAAAGGGGAAAACCACGTGGGAAAAAACTCCCCCCAAAAGAGATGAAAAACAAGATAAAAAGATCTCAAATGTATGAGAAGGACAAAACCCCTAGAAGAGGAAAAAGTCCCCCCATAAGAGAGAATGAAGAAGTCAAGTGACCTCCTCAGATGAAACATCCTGCACCCCCAAGAGAGCTCACAAATGATGATATGTACTCTCAGTGAAGGGTTTGGTGAAGATATTAGCAACCTGCTCTGTTGTAGGACAATACTGCAAATTGATGACCCACTCTTGTATCAACTCCCTGATGTAGTGCATATGGATCTCGATGTGTTTGGTCCTCTGATGGTGAACTGGATTCTTCGAGATCTGGATGGTACTCTGATTGTCACAATGAATGACTGAAGGACGCAGAATAGTGAATCCAAACTCAGTGAGAATATTTTGAAGCCAAATAGCCTTAGTAGCTACATTAAAAAACCCTCGATACTCAGCCTCAATCAAAGAAAGAGCAATAGCATGTTGCTTCTTACTATGCCAACAAATGGGGCCTGAACCAAGATGAAAGTTGTAGTGAGAAGTGGACTTACAATCATCAATATTGCCAACCCAATTAGAATTTGTATATCCCACCAAGGTAGGTCCTATACCTACTGCATAGTGAATCCCATGATGATGTGTACCCTGTATGTAATGCAAGATACATTTGGCTGCTTTCCAATGAATCTCATGTGGTTCTTGCATAAAGCGTGAAACTGTGCCAACTGCAAGGGAGATATCAGGGTGTGTGTGAGTCAAGTAGATGAGACTCCCAACAAGGTGACGATACAAAGTGGCATCAACAAGTGGAGTAGAACACTTAGCCTCAAGCTTGACTCTTGAAAGAAAGGGAGTCGGAGCAGGCTTACAATCAACCATGTGAAACCGAGCTAGAAGATCAAGAGCATACTTGGGCTGAGAAAGAGAAACCCCAAAAGTTGATTGTGTGATCTCAATCCCAAGAAAATAGTGCAAAAGGCCCAAGTCAGTCATAGAAAATCTATCCTGCAAAGCAGATTTGACACTGCCAATGATGGATAAGGTACTCCCTGTAATGATCAAATCATCAACATAGAGCACAAGTAGAAAATGAGTGTCACCCTATCACAAAATGTAGACATTTGGATCGAAATGACACCTAGTAAATTTTTCTAAGAGAAGAAAGGAATCCATCTTGGCATACCAAGCCCTAGGGGCCTGTTTGAGGCCATAGAGAGATTTCCTCAATCTGCAAACTAAAGAAGAATCTTGTAAGAAGCCCTGCGATTGCTCCATGTAAATCTCCTCATGAAGATCCCTGTGAAGAAATGCACTCTTCACATCCATTTGATGTACAACCCAACCATGAGCTGCAACAATAGCAAGTGTCAAGCGAATGGAGTTCATCTTAGCAACGAGTGCAAAGGTCTTTGTATACTCAACACATGGAACCTGTGAGAAACCTTTTGCCACAAGTCTAGCCTTGTATTTATCCACACTTCCATCTACTACATACTTGGTCTGATATATCCACTTGCATCAGACCATCTTTCTCCCCTTAGGGAGTGGAACTAAATCCCATGTGTTGTTCCTCATCAAGGAACTATACTCTTCCTCCATTGTTGAATCCCACTCTCAAACTTTAGATGCTTCCTTGAAGGACTGTGGATCAGAAGTAGTAGCAATAAAAGCAAGTGGAAAATCCTGATGTTGTGACCGACTCCTTCGAGTATCTGAAGGATCCCCAACAAGAGAACTTTCTGACTCAAGAGTTTGTCGAGCCCAACAAGTTCTATTAGGAGATGAAGGACGAGGCTCCTCAACTGCAAGTGGACCCTACGAAGGTGTGAGCCTACGAGTTGAAATTGAGGAAGAATCATCATCTGAGTCACTATCATTACTTTCCACTATGGAGGAAGGAAGAGGAGGATTAGAGGCCAAGCTAGGAGAGCTTTTCTCAAAGTGAACACTCCTCTCAATGAATAGCTCATGTGTTTTTGGATCCAAAAGTATAAAATCCTTAACACCTTTAGGATATCCAACAAAGATGCAAGGCCTACTCTGAGGTTCCAATGCCTTGCACTTCTCTGGAGGTGTGTGTGCCCAAGTTGGACAGCCAAAAACTCTGAAGTGTCCCACAACCAGTTTTCTACCACACCAAGCCTCAAAAGGATTCATACCCTTCAAAGCCTTATGGGGAACTCAATTCTAGATGTGAATGGAACAATTGATAGATTCTTCCCAAAATTGAGGACCAAGAGAATGAGCATGAATCATGCAGCTAGCCATCTCCTTAAGGGTTCTATTCTTCCTTTCAGCAACACCATTCTGCTATGGAGTGTAGGCAACTGAATGTTGAAGATCAATCACCTCAAGAGTACAAAATTCATCAAGTCTATTGTTCAAATATTCCCTTCCATTGTTTGTGCGAAGAATCTTGACTTGCTTCCCTGATTTCTTCTCAACATGAGCCTTGAAGGCTAGAAATTTGTCACAAACACTTCACTCTTGTGAACAAGAAAATAGACCCAAGTGAAGTGGGAGAATTCATCAATGAAGGTGAGGACATAGCGAGCCTTGCTAAATGATGGCACTAGAAATAGACCTGCTACATCATTTTGAATCAATTGAAAAACTTCCAAGGATCTCCAAGACTTCCCTTTGTCAAACTTCTCTTCTGGATGCTTACCCAAGGAACAACCTGAACAAACACGTTTGGAAAAGCTGATTTGAGGGAGTCCTATAACCATATCCTTGGAGCTAAGCTGCTGAAGATAGCAGTAGTTGAGATTTCCAAACCGCTCATGCCATGGCTTACTTTCTAAACTTGATTAAGTGAGCAATGTGTTATGCCTTGCATAACCACCCCATCTTTTGCCTTGGTCAAAATGGGTCCCCCTTTTTGTTTTTCTCCTTGGTTGTTTTCAACGAAGTCTGAAGTTTGTTTTCTCTAGCACTTTGTTGTTCTTTTGTTGTTCTGTCAGAACCGGAACCGGATCTGAATCAGGTTTGAAACTTGTTTTCAAAACTTCCATTCCGATCCCGGTTCTCGTTTGTCCTTTTCGTTGATCTTTCTGGGTTTGTCTTAGTCGGAGCCGGAGTTGGAGCCTGAGTGGAAGTTAAGTCTATAGTTGTTCGTGGTTTCAAAATCAAAGTTTGTTCTGCCTTTGCCTCCGCCTTTTTGTTTGTTCGTTTGGCTTTAGGTTTTATGTGGGGTTTTCTCATTTTGGTCTTCATGTTTTTATTGGACCTTTTTGTTTCACTTTTTTCCTTGTTAGCGGAACCGAAGCCGGGATGGGAACCAGATGCGAAACTTGGACAAGGTTTCTAAATCAATACCAATTTTGATTCCGCTCCTGTCGTTTTTGGTCTTTTGACTTTATTGAAGTCACACAACAATAATGTGTCGGTTCCCTCTGTAGTTCTGACTCTAATCTGCCACATTAATGGCATTAATTTCAGGAGCCATGCACATGTGAAGCCACAATTTTAACCTTAATTAAGGATTAACTAGAAGTTATTATCATTGTTTCAAAAGATCAAGAGTGAACTAGAGCTACAATGAAGCATTTATGTGCGTGATTCGATCGAAAGGGAGATAATAACGTGTATAATCACGTCAGAGGGCTAATCTATTTATTTCCATTTGAGGTAGGGTTTCTTGTTCTTCTCTTTCATTTGTTTGTGTATCGTTTTTGTTTGGTGGTTTCTTTTCTCAAGAATTCGTGATTCTCGATCTTCTTGTGAATTCCTATGGTTCGTTTTGTTCATATTCTTTTGTTTTAGTTTGTTTGTTTTGTGTTTTGCTTTTCTAGTGTTTAGTTTTTTAGTTGTTTGTTTTTATCATGTTCGTTTTCACGTTTAACCATGACCGTACCGTGATGCCCTAGGTTTTAAATAACATGGATTAGTTACTGTTCTTTCATTTGTAGGGTTTGGTAAATTACGTTTTTACTTAGGAATTATGTTTTGCATTAATCAGGTTAATTTGAATTGGGTTAAATTCATGCCCTCGATTATGCAGGTCAAGGTTTTTGGTGAGTTAGGGTTTTGGTGCATTTTCCATTATTAAATATAATTCCCTAATTGGTATGATCTCCTTTTGGTCATATGGATATGTTCTTTTAAGGATTATTCTTAAGCTCTTTTCATTTTAATATGACCTAGTCCTTAGATCATGGTGTTATTTATTATCCAGTTGAAATCATTTATGATGTCATGGTTATTTTGAGCAGAACTAGGATCAGAATTGATTTAGATCTTGAACCATGCTTTGTATTAAGTATCAATTCCATTTCCATTTTGTCTCTGGCTCCGCTCTCAGTAAGAAGTAGGCTCTCAAAATATGGTTAATTCAGGTGGAACCAAAACCGGAACCTAATGTAAAATTGAAAATTCTTCATGAAACCAAACCAATTTTTGTTTTGATTCTGATTACCATCCCAACTCCGACTCCAATCCCACCATGTTATTACTACAATCTCAATGACTGCTTTAGTTTTGATCTTGATAGTATTTTTAAAGAGACTATTTATAATGTTCTTTGCCTGCTTCTGCCTCCGATATGTATAAGAAGGGTAAGATTTTAAGGCATATTTTGGTTATATTTTGAGGTTTTGTTGCAAGAAGCTAAAGGATTTCAGGAATATCAGGAGAAGCTTCTCAGAGGAGTTAGCCTTTGAAAACTTCGAAGGCATCAACTAAGTCTAAAAATGTTAAACCAAAACAGCTACCTTATACCTTGAGGTATAACCATAAGGGTCCTATTGTTACAATTAGCAAGGTGGAATTTCATTGGGCCAACATAACTGACACAAACCTGGGTCCATTTAACTATGAGGAGTTGCATTCAAATAATTTTGTTGAAGAGGTGATAGGAAGAACTCAAAGGATAGTTGAGTCTGGCCTAGCTCATATTGTTGTATTTCCTTTATCCATTCAATGCCCGGAACTGATCATGACAGCAACTCGAGCTTATAATCTGGCCACTAGGCAATGTGTGGATTCTCAGGACAATGTTATCATAGACTTGACACCTCAGATGTTTCAATATATGTTTAAAGTCCCTAATCCAAAGAACCTAGGATTGTTGAATGAGGAAAAAGACTTGGAAATATATAGCAATCACAAGGAAACTAATAGAGCCCACTTAAACAAGAAGTGGTTAAGAACAAAGAAGAAGTCTCTGACAAAGCTTTCAGATTAGCCAAAGAGGGAAGATTTTTACAACGAAGTGGCAGACATTATAATGATGTTATCTAGGGTCTTTGGAAAGCGGGATGCCTTTCACTTCAAAGAGTGGATGTCTCCCTTTATTCAGATAATTTTGGATGGCAGACAACAATTTGATTGGCCAATGATTGTATCTGATAGAATACATAATCAGCTGGTCAGTATAAGGGAAACTAAGAGTTTCTTTATGACTTATTATGTTGTCTATTTAGCAGCCAGAGGAGGCATCTTCCTAGGATTGAACAGAGTAGGGATATTGGGAGAAGCTAATGGACAAAAGAAAGTATGGGATCATTATGATCAGCTGTCCCTACATGTTTCTGAATCACATTTTAGAAGGGTTAATGATGCATTTTTATATGTAATTATTAACCAACTTACAGGAGATTCAGGATATAGGTTAAGCTAGGAGGCCATGGTGTTAATCACAGAATGGGGATGTTGGTATATCCAATACCCCAAGTTCACTTATTTCAAGTTGGCTAGGTTTGAGGCTAATCCTCATTTACTTCCAAGATGTTGTAGCAATAGGATAATTCTAATGGAGTCTGTCTACCAGGCTCTGGGGGTGAATACCAGATTTGGAATGAAACATAAACCAAGTTGTCACAAGTTCCCCATGCAATTGGGTGAGTACAGTTGCCCACACCTTGTGGGAGCTAAGGTGGTTTGTAGTGAGTTGATACATTTGAAGTTGGGCTTATATACTTTCCAGAAGCACTTTGATCCAAAGAAAAAGATGAATTCTTTACTTGATTCATTTTCACAAACACTTTAATTTGTTGGAAGACTTTTGGAGTGATCTCCAGGATGAGTATGACCTCAGGAAGAGGAATTATGAGAGGTTACCCGTTCCACTCGTCGTAGAATTTGGAGTGACAACTGATGTTCCAGATACACTATCAGATGATGGGGTAGTGTTGGATCCATAATATGAGGCACAAAACATAGGAACAAAGAGTTTGAATCCGGTAGATTGGGATGCTAAGGAAACAATTGATATCAAGCGTATAACAAGACCTGTACTGGATAGGAGTATCGAATGGGTTGTTCTCAGAGCCAAAGCTCTTGGAGTTCCAGCTCCCAAGAAAGGAAAAGGATACAAAAGAACTAAGAGGAAAGTGCCACCTAAAGAACCATTAGAGTTCTTCCCTCCTGATGTAGAAGAAATTGAGCTTGAAGCTTCGGCTCAAGATATGCCTGAGACACATGAGGAGAATGTCCCAATAGGACCGATAGCTTCAACATCATTTGCTAGGGAATCATCTACCCAAGTCCCTCCTACAAAACAACAAGGTGAAGAGATGCCTAGAGACACTCTCCATGATACAACTGAGGCCTTGAAGGAAAAAGAAGCAGACGTAGAGATTTATGATATTGAAATAGATTCTGATGAGACCTTATCCGAGAAGGATGTATAAGAGGAGATGCCTCTAGAAGAAACTGAACATGTATTAATAGAAGAGGATCAATGGGCACTATTTTAGGAAATAAAGAAAGCTTCAGATGCTAAATCACATGCAGAAGCTATAGAAAAACAAATGGAAATGGATGCTAAGGAACAAGTTGATGCATTACTTCAACAAAAAAAATTGGAGGCTAAGCAAAGAGTTGATGAAGTACTGAAGCAAAAGAGGCAAAAAACACCATCAGCTCAGGACAAAAGAAGACAATGATAGGCTAGAAATGGTGCAAAAGATCAATGAGTTAGAAGAAGAAAAGGCTAAACAGCGAAGAGAAAGAGAAGCCCTTGAAGCTAAATTTAATATAATTGAGGAAGCCTACAAAAAGAGGGAGGAAACAGAACGCATGCAAAAAGAGAAATATGTTGAGGAACTAGTCAAGCAGCAACAAAAGGAGAAAGAAGCCTCAGATAGACTCAAAGTGTTGGAAGAAGAAAAAAACAAGATACTTGAGGAGAAGAGGTTGGAAGAGGAAAGATTGAATAAGGAACAAGAAGATAAGAGGATGCAAGAGCAGAAGGACAAGGAAGAAATTGAAAATCTTGCACAAGAGATTGGTTCTCAACCTAAGGTTAATGTGTTACAACCATTATCCTCTACGACTGTTGCTTCTTCTTCTACTATAATGGCCACTACTCCAAGTTCTCCCACTTGGTTAAAACTTGATCTTCAAAGGAGGCCAGTAACACCCTCACAAGCTCTTAATTGGAAATACATGATGAAAGAGATTGAAAAGGAAAGACCCAAAAAGAAGGCTAAGATTCTGCATTCCACAAGGCTAACTAAAGGAGGAGAGATTATTGCCGAATGTGCAATACCAATGGTGGATAAGGATGTGGGAGATATGCAGCTAACTGATTACCATTTGGGCACTGTTAATTTGGGAAGACCCACAAGAAATCAGCAAATGAACTTAATTGATGTGGTAGCATCATCCACCAAATCAAGGATGATAAAGGATAAACAGAGAAAGGATGAGCTTAAGGCTCAGTTGGATCAATTACACACCTTCTTGAAGGATTTTTTTGCTCTGAGGTTATAGCAAATTACCACAATAGAGACACAAGCTTTTCTTAGCAAGAGAGAGGTGGATGATTTGGTGCGGATAAGGAGTAAGGATGGGATGATGGATAGATGGACCGACAAGCTTAATTAGGAAGTAGGTGAGGTGCTAGGAAGTAGTTATGAGGTTCATGAGAAAGCTTTGAAGTTAATAGAAGAAATGAGTCAACATGCTAAAGCATTGGGAGAACAAGAGGAGGAATATAGAAGGTATATCTAGAAGCTAAAAGAGATCAATAAATTGTCGAAATCCACTCTTCTGGAACAGTCAATCCTTGAAGAGGACAACACATATTTCTTGGAATAGGCCTCAAGCATAATCCGGTTGAGATCAGATTTCATATACAAGCATAGGAATGAAGTTTAGGATTCTAGAAAGGACTTAAATGAACAACTTCAGGAACTGGAAGTTGTTGTGGCTATTCTAGTAAATGTTGATATACCAGTTAAAGAAGGCTTGCCTTTAAGTCGGATAAAAGAGAAATGGGATAGTAGACTTCAAGAGGTTATACAAAAGGGAGATGATGGAGAAGATCTACTGTTAGATCAATTGATGGATATTAGAGAAAAAGTAAGGGTTGCAAGAAGGGAAGTGACAAAGTTAAGAGAAATGAAGGAGTTTGTTGTTGCAGAGTTAAAGAGGATCAAGTTCGAGGACAGCTAGATTGATGGGCCAGATTTGGATATGCTTCAACAAGTTTTCTCTAGTTATGACGAGTACATTTCAGAGAAAACTATGCATGGATGAGTGGCAGTCTTGTGGGTGCATGGCTTTCTTTTCTCTTCTTTTTTGTTTTCTCCAATTTTACTAGATGATCAAAATGGGAACTAGAGATCAACCGATCTGAGTTTCCAAGAAATTTTAAGTTCCTAAAAAGGTGGATCTCAATTTTAGATTGAGAGGATTTCATACATTGTACATCTATATATATCTTTAGGGTGCCATATTGTAAGGCTCGGCTAAATGAGAATAGAATTGGTCACCTGATAGTAGCAGATAGGATTTTCATAGATTTTTATAGAGATACTTTGTTATTTTTCAATTACAGTTGAATACAAATACAAGTTTTTTTTTTACGCAATATTGTGTGGGAATTGAGTTTACTGGATGAGGTTAATGAATCATAATCTATCTATATGCCAGTGGTTTTTTGAAGCATAAATGTTTCTTATTTGATGAGAATCAATAGAAGAGACCAGATTTAAAGGTTATTTCATTAAATTATCTACGGATTGAATTATTGAATGTCTGTTGATCTATGATTTTAGCAACGAATGAGGGTTTGTTCTTTTTGAATCTTTAAAGTATTTATGATATGTGATTGTGATGGTTAAACTAAGCACCATAGATGCATGCAATAGTATGAATTGTTTTGTAAATTGCATCATGTTATGGTTTTCTTGATCTATTGGAGAAACATTCGTTGTTGAAAATATATGTCTGGATATTAGATAATTTTTATTCATGTTTCACTGATGTATGCCCTAATCTATCTTTTTCTTTTTGTTTAAAACCCCCTATTGATAAGTATAGATTGATGAATTTGTATTGCTTGCATTCCTTATTACCAACAAAGGCCCCTTGAATATTACAGTTGCATGGACCAATTGAGTGACACCAGACAGTTGAGAACCAACTACCAGGACCTTGCGAGTTAGGCTACTATATGTTTTCCTTCTTTTTCAGGAGAAATAGAGTAGATATATTTTGTTTAACGTTGTTTGTGTCATTTTCACCATCAACAGATCTAGTGCTAGAAGGAGGGCCTAAAGAAACAAGCTAGCTCGTATTGTGTCATTCTCACCGGAGAAGTACGAGAGGATTCTCAGATCCTCTACTGAATTTGAACCATTAAAAGAACTTCGAACCCCGGTTAGACCTAGACCCCTTGCTCGTAGAATTTTGATTCCACTGCTTACTCCACCTGGATTTCAACCAAATCCACGTACACCACCACTAGTTCAACCTACATCACCACCATGGGCTCGGCCAATGTCACCGCTAGTTCGAACTATATCACCACCACCTGCTCAACGAATCCTACCCATGGCTTACTTTGTGAATAACCCCTCTCTGTTAGGGACTATTCTAGGGCGAATCCATGATTTTCCAAAGAATCCAAAAAAAATTTGTTCCAAGTACATGCATGGGGAATCAAGAAGTGTAAAGGAGCATATACAAGCGTTCAAGGATGCTTGTACCCATGCTCAAGTGGATCATGAGGATGCGGTATGTAGATTGTTTCCTTATTGTTTAGGGGACATGGCATATAACTGGTACTTGAATCTGCCCTGGGGATCTACTCTGGGCTAGAGGGATTTAGAAAACGTGTTCATTAATCAATTCAGGGTCTACATAGACCCTGCCATCCTGTATCACCAGTTTGCCACCATAAGAAAAGAACATCATGAGCCACTACCTCTATTTAACACTAGATTCCAAAGGATGTATCACAGGCTACAAGATCCTTACTTAGTGGCTGAGAATATTGCCATTCAAGCATATTTAAGAGTTGTTGATCCCTTGATTGGTCTATTCTTGCACATGACTTATCTGCCCAACAAAATTGACTCTTTGTCTAAAGTGTATCATTTAGCCATCAAATTTCAATAGCAAATAAGTCTGCAATCAAGAGGTTTAGGAGTAGCTCTTCCTCCCATGGGTTATCAGATGCCTAACCCACCATTATACAACACTGTCCCAAGGATGTCTTACTCCCAATACGGACCTGTGTCTGAGTTGCAAGCCCCACCTACCATGCCCTTTTTTGGCAATGGCATGCAAGATTCTTCCCAACAACCTCAAAATCAACAACAACAGGTGGGAGGATCAACGCATGTTCATTCCCCGTCCATAGTGTAGAATGTGCAAAATGAATAAACTATTCAACTGACTAGTGAGGTAGAAACTCTTAAAAAGACTCTATCTCAAATGTCTAATGACATGGCACAGCTTAGGAAAAACCCTCCCCACAACCAAAACCAGAATTATCATAACTAGGGGGGTTACAACAACCAGCAAAATTACTCTAATTAGAATGTGAATCAGAACACCAACCGAAACTTCCAGAATTATCAGAACTACTCTAATCAAAATTACCAAAATCAGAATAGAGGATATAACCAGAGGTCCAACAACAACAATAGGCAGTGGAATACTAGACCTAACAATGGGGGAGTTTCCCATAATTATCAGTTAGGAGAGGATAGATCACATTCTGCTAATGTGGTTGACCTTAATTTCATGACTAATTGGTGCAGGCTACATGATACTGTAGCACATTCTAAGGTTAATTGCCCAGAAATGAAGAAAATGGTAAAGATTGCACAAGTTGATTCCCATCCTCCAGCAAGAAATTCCAATCAGAATAATGGGTTAGTAAGTACTGCTATGACTTTTGAGACTATCGATGAGACATACCAATTTCCCATGTAGGGAGATAATGAGCCAAAGGAGGATGTGTATGATGCCCAAGCCTTTCAGTCCAAAGGTGGTCACTTCCTGAGAAACCAAAATAAGGGCCCATTTACTATATTTGCACCCCCAAACAACATGATCCCACCTAACCAAAATGCAGATAATAATCCACTGCCACCAAAGGGACCTTCTGACTCTCAGAATAGAGGCAATCTGCCTCCTTTTTCTAAATATCAAGTAAGGAATGATTCAAAATTTGATTTTATTACAGAACTACATAAGACATCATTATCATTCTTTGACATTATGAAGTGGTGCCCGAATCAACGTGAGGTGGTATTGAAAGCCTTGGAGGAGGCAGACTGCTTAAAGGGAAAACATAAAGTGACTCCAGTAAAGGAGACAAATGCAGCCATGTATAAAGGTAAGACCAGTACCCCACCTTTTCTTTTAAGTTTAAGGATTTTTGGAAAGAATTTGCATAACTGTTTATTGGACTCTAGAGCATCAGGTAATGTTATGCCCTTTTCAATATGTAAGAAGTTAGGATTAAATCCTATCCCGACCAATAAGAAAGTGATCTAGTTAGACAAAACTGAGGTCAATGTTGTAGGAGAACTAAAGAACATGCATGTACAAGTTGGATCAGATCCAAGGATCCAAACCTACATAGATATCCAAGTGGCTGATATCCCAGAGATATATGGTATGCTCCTAAGTCGGAAGCTAATGAAAAGTATTGGGGGATATTTTTCCTTGGATTTCTCTCACATGTGGTTACCCTAGAAGGGGGTAGCAACGCATATAAGGATTGAGAGTGAACCAAGGCTCAAGCATATGATTACAGAATATGATGCTTCAAATGAAGTAGCATATTTTGAGACTGAGATAGGATTTTACAAGCAAGAGGAAGTCCTTACCTTCTCTATATTAAATCCTAAGGATACATTGCCCTTAGAACACAATGACCCAATGATCTCCATCAACAAGCAAGTTCTCACAAGAAAATTGCAACAAGATAAGCTGGTATTAGAAGTAGCTGATTTGAGCAGTTTGTTGCTTCCTAATTGGTGTGGGATTCATTATCATAATCACTCTAAGTTAACTTGCCCACCATGCCTAGAGATTTTAAATCATATAGGCCAGCCTCAGCAAATCTATCAAGAAGAACCCCAGATCAATGAATTTCCTTTTAAGGTTAAGGATGCTAGTACTCTTACTAGGACCAGCCTTTTGCAAGAAGAAGATTCCTCATGGTTTGATTAGGCCTAGGTTCTATGCTCCAACATTGTAGAAGATATTGAGTAGTCTCAGTTCTTTTCCAATACACCTGCCTCAGATAATCTACCAATGCCAAGGGCATTAATAAAAAAGGAATTAGATTGCAATATGATCAAAGAAGTTGTCCAAGAGGTAATTCTTGACCAAGCTGTGAATATAGAAAAGTCTTCAAGTGAGCCTTGCCCCAAGCTAATTTCTGATGACCAACAAAATTCTGAGCCACCACATATCGCAAGTAAGTCACCCCCTATCATCCCTAAAACAAAAGAGCTCCAAACAAAAGACCAATTGTGGAGTCTCAAATTTGATGGCTCCAAATCCAAGGTAGGAAGTGGAGCAAGGATTGAATTAACCAACCCAAAAGGTAAAACTTACTTTGCATCTTACGGGTTGCAGTTTGGCTACACAAACAACATGGTTGAGTATGAACCACTTGCTCGCGGACTTATGTTCACTCATCAGAAGAAGGTTACTACTCTCATGGTAATGGGAGATTTTGAAGTGATTGTAAAATAGATACGTAGCCAGTACACATGCCATAACAAAAGATTGGTTGCATATCGAAACAGGGTGTGGAACTTAATTAAAGATTTTGATGCTTTTGGGATTACTTTGATCCCTAGGGAAGCTAATTAAATTACAGACACCCTTGTTGTTATAGCTAGCACTTTAGAGCCTATGCAAGACTCTAAGCTTAAAAGGTTTTTAGTTGAGTTGATCTCAGTCCCAACCGTCCCGAATAATATCCGAAATTTTCAAGTATTTGATGATGATTAGCATATCTTGGCCTTTCTGGCAAGTTCAGATGTCTTTGAAGGACATATTATAGATGAGTCTGAAAGAGATCAGGGAGATTGGGATCTTGAGAATGGTTTTGCAGGTGTGATAGGATAGCTCAAAGGATTGATTGGATTTTGGAAGATGGTTAGGGAAAGATTTCTAGTAATAATAGCATCAAAGGGATCTATATCATACTCATCTTGATCAACACGACTTTCATTATCATCATCAATGTAATTGGGATTCCATGTATGAGTTTTTGATGCATGTCTAGTGGAGTTTTATGGGTTTTTGGAGAGTTTCAGAATGGTGTAACATGCATCTCCATCTGGCAACCTTTTTGGAAACTTGTTATTTTTAGCCAGCACATTGGAGTTTTGAGTTTTGGATTGTGGATTCTTTCTGGGTTTTCAAAGACGTTCACAATGGTATGACATGCAAAGGCATTGGGCAACTTTTCATAATTTACTATTTTTAGTAAGTTATATTTCTGGTAGTGCCATCTTGGGCAGTAGCATCAGCAGTCAGCTCAGTTTCTATTTCAGGCAGTGCAGTTTGGAGCATAATTGGCTTTCAACATTTCGAGGCTCATTTTGGTGAAATGATTTATTTTAAGTCATTAATGTTTTAAAATTCATTTTAGGCCCTATGGCCTAGATTAATGACTTAATGTTGTTTTAAAAGGGGGCCATTAAGGGAGGATGCCTCATGAAGGAATTAAACAAAATAAACATTTAAATGTTTAATAATAGCATTCTGAAAGGGATGGTAGCCTTGGAGAGAATATTTGATTCTGACCCATAGGCTCGTCAGAGGGTGCCCACAGAAAGTGAAGGAGGAAAATATGAATTTGTTAATCTTACTCACTCAGGTCCAGAAAGAAATGTTCTCATAGGGAAAACCTTTCCTGCAGAGATTAAACAGAAAATAGTCAAAGTTTTGGAGCAGAACATTACACCCATTTCTTGGGGGTATGAATATTTAAAAACCTTTGACACTTCGGTGATCACTCATACTATACCTCTTAAGCCGGAAGCCAAGCCCTTTCATCAGAAACAACGCCCGGTCAATGCTCTGATTGAGCCCCTGATCCAGAAAGAGGTACAAAAGCTCCTATCTGCAAGAATAATCTTTCATGTTAGAAATTCTACCAGGGTGGCAAATTTAGTTCCTGTATGCAAAAAGAATGGCGAAATCATATTATGCGTTGATTTCAGGAATCTAAATAAAGCCTTTGAGAAAGATAATTATCCACTGCCCTCTCTTGATGAAGTGCTACAAAAGATTAATGGGTCTCAGATGATGTCATTCTTGGATGGTTATTCTAGGTACAACCAGGTCCTTGTCAGTCATGAGGACATGATGAAGACTGCCTTCACCACCAAATGGGGCACATTTTCCTATCGAAGGATGTCGTTCGGTCTTATCAATGTTGGATCAACCTTTCAACGATCAATGGACGTAGCCTTCAAGGACTTGATAGGAAAGTGCATTATTATTTATGTGGATGATTTAACCATCTTCTCCAAGAATCGAGAAGACTATGTTGTTGATCTGGAAAAAGTTCTCAAGAAATGTATAAGCTATGGTGTATCTCTCAATCCAAAGAAGTGTGTGTTTGGAGTATCTGAAGGGAAAACCTTATGCCACATTATAATAGAAGAAGGGACATCCATAGATCCGGATCAAGTGGAGGCTATCTTGAAACTGATAAGGCCAGGCAACAAGAAAGAAATGAGATGTTTCTTCGAGAGGATCAATTTTGTTAGAAAGTTTATAACAGGTTTTGTGGAGATCGTCAAACCTCTAAATGAAATGATGAAGAAAGAGGCAAAGATTGAGTGGATTAATAAGGCTAAATCTGCCTTTTCGCAAATCAAATAGTCAATATTTGAGGTGCCTATTTTGACAAGCCTAGATTATTTAAAACCTTTTTATATCTATTCTTTCACATCTGACCATTCATGTGTAGCTGTGTTAACACAACGAAGAGGAGAGGGAGAGGAAAGACCTATTGCCTTCATGAGCTCTCCATTTAAGAATGCATAAGTGAGATACCCACCACTGGAGAAACAAGCCTTTGCATTGGTATGATCAGTAAAGAAGTTCAAACATTACATTCTTCGAAGTCAAGTAATGGCTATAGTTCCTGATCTAGTTGTGAAGTCTCTCTTGATGCAAAGTGAATTGGGAGAGTGAAGAGGAAAGTGGATGGAAATTCTACAAGATTTTGACTTAGAGATTCACCCGATGAAACTTGTCTGAGGGCAAGGTTTATCAAAAGCAATGGTAGATGTGGACAAAAACATCACTTGTCAGTAGTATATTGTTCAGTCATTTACTAAGGATCCCTGGTACACAAACTTGATTTTATTCCTCCTCAATAATATATGTCTAGAAGGAATGAACACTACTCAGAGGAAAGTATTAAGGATGAAGAGTGCTCACTACATGCTTAAAGGGGGATCCATCTATAGAAATAATTTTCAAGGGATTTACTTACGTTGTTTAGATCAACAAGAGGCCAAGCATGCCATTTCTGAGTTTCATGGAAGACATGGATCTGCAGATGCTTTGGCTCATCAGATTCTTACATCAGGCTATTATTGGCCTTATGTATTCCGAAATGCACACCAACATGTCAGAACATGTCATGTATGTCAAACTTCTGCACCCAGGGAAAGAAATCAGCAATGCCTTTGCAACCAGTGTATGAGGTAAGGCCATTTTCTCAATGGGCCTTGGATTTTGTAGGTGTTATTAATCCCAATTCTTTTGCAGGACACAAGTTCATTTTGACTGCAACCGATTACTGTACACGTTGGACTGAGGCCTAGCCCTGCAAAGAACAACACCACAGAGTTGGTTATTGATGAGGTAAAAATAACCTCATCATAATAAAATCTGGGAAGCTTACTTTTACTAACTCAATCCTAAGCCTGTGCCAATTTATTAAACTTTAGGAGAAATAATTGATTATTTTAAAGGAAAATTATGCAACCTTTCTTTCTTTTGATCAATTAAAGAAATTTTCCAGTGCTGGTTTAATGGGTTGATTTGAGCATTTTTATAGGGAATAATAGGTCATCAAACGGTTGTTGCAAAAGTTGAACCAACACGTGCCTCAAGTGTAATGTTGTGTACCCACTCTTAAATGCCAGGATGATGCACCGAGTATTTAGTTATGTTCTTTAAAATCCTGTTATTAAAACTTTATGGCTCTTCTCGAGCCTTCTAAATGTTTTATAAGCTTTAAAGACATATGAGTTAGTTTTAAGTTATGAAAGACTTTTTCAATGGCTATCCACGCCATCTTAAATTTAGGATTTAGTTATGAGTTATCTATAAAATATGTAATTTTCAAAAGTGATGAATAAGACTAAGGAAGGACTGTTATGCTATTCATATGGTTTTCAAAATTATGCTAAATGAGTTACCCGATTTCTGTCTTTTGATACACTTTCATACTATGAATGATTATGAATGTCTATAGTGGAGAGACTTCTGAACTTGTAGCTTATGTGATTTAAGGACGAAGTTTAAACCCACGAGCTGGCCACTCAAGGGAAATTAGTTAGATAGATAAGTATTTTACTATTTTGTTGTTCATTTGTTTAAAAGTTAGGTAACTATTCAGTAGGAAGTAGTTAAGTTTGTCAAAATTGAGTTTGAAGTTCTAGAGCACCATTGTTTTAATTCGTATGAATTATCTTTCATATTTGATAAGAACTTTTATTGTTTTAAAGATGTTGTTTACCTATTTTTCTGCTTCCGTAGTATATCATTTATTTAGTTTGCTTGTCTCAATGCTTTCTAGTTCAGTCGAGATGCTTTCTAAATTAGTTGTCTTATGCTTTTTAACTTAGTAATTCTAGTTTTTCTTAGAGTAAGATTATTTTCTAGTTAGACAGTAAATGGATTTAGATTAAAATTGATACCAATAGTTTAACATAAATTAGAAAATATAAAATGAGTTATCCGAATAATCTCCTTTTTCAAACAGCCTTGGACACTGCCCGGTCGACTAATTGACATTCAATATTCTAAAGTAGTAGAACCTAACGACAACCAATCACTTTTTGGCGCCGTTGTCAGGGACTTAAATAGCCTTTGCGCTTAAGTGTTATTAGGAGACGATTTGCATACCAAGTTTTATACCAAAAATTTCCCAGTCGGCTTCCTTTTCTGTATGGTCAAGAAAAGAGGCCCTCACAGACATTTTATACCAAAGACCCCCCCAAAATACATACCAATCATCCCAATGGAGGCCCAAGGCTCTGATGATAATACCTTTGAAGAATTATTCGAGCCTATTCCACCCGAAGCCTTCCACTATTTGCCTAAACATCAACTGGCAGAACAACCAATTATTGAGAAAATAGTCTTAGAAGAGCGGACTCCTCTAAACATCATGGGAGACCATAGGGCTGAACCTAATCGGCATGATCTTAACCATAATGAACCTCAACCTCCTAGAACGTTTACCTATCCTATTAATTTGGCTGTAGACGATGATACCGTAATGAAGAACATCTCCCCAGCTTTCCTTCCAACCTTTCGTGGCTTGTCCTCGGAAGACGCAGACCAATTTCTCTTTGAATTTAAAGTCCTATGTCAAACTTATGATTATAAGAATGACAACCAGAAGTTGAAGCTCTTTCCGTCGACTTTAAAAGATTCAGCAATGCGTTGGTTTATGGGATTAGGTTTTGGAAGTATAACATCCTGGGGGGAGATGGAGACTATCTTCTTGAAAAAATACCAGAGTTACTGTAGTGTAAGTGATCGTAAGGAGGAGTTGATTAAGCTAAGATAGAACAAGGATGAAAGCTTATAATATTATCTTGATAGGTTCCTCTTCCTCTCCAAAAGATGTGGAGAAGCGGCCATTAGTGTTGAGATCCTGAAAATGATTTTTCTCAAAGGTCTTGATGATGATGCTAGGAGAAATCTTGATCTAATGGGGAAAGGTGATGTATCTCAACTAACCTTTGAGGAAATATGTGAGTTATGTCATAATTTCTCCCGTACACGGGGAGGAATCTGCAAAACTGATCTTTTTAAAGGGTCTAATGAGATAGGGAAGCTCCGTGAAGAAATAGAAAATCTGAAAACAGACATTCTTGTTCAATTGAATACCACATTAGATGGTATACAAGCTAAAACTCGCAATCCTGAGACCTTGTCAATCTATAGTCCCAGGTGTCGAAATAAACACCTATTGCATGAGTGCCCCTTGGACAAAGTCAATGTTTGTCAACTTTATGAGAAAAATCATCAAACGAATCAGTGTGAGCTTTTGTTTGATATCAGAACACTAAGAAAAAAACCATTTAGGTTGAAGAAGAGATAAATTCCTTAAACCAACATCAAGGAAGTAATTTCTCTTATGGACAGAATCCTAATTCTGCATGGAGGCCACAAAATAACTGGGCTCATAATCAATGGATTCCATCTTGGAGTTAGTCGCCTCCACCTCAACCTAACTAGGGAGCTCCTTATTGGGGATCCCCTGAATGGAAAAACCACACATGGGGAAATCAACAGTGGACAAATCAACCACAACAACAATGGTACCAACAACATGCTACCCCCCAATGGAACCGGGTACAAAATCAGTTTTATACTAAACCTAGGAGGAATCAACAACAAAATCTATTACCTCCAACTCAAAATCCTTTGCAGATTGAGCAGGTGAACCAACCTCAGCTCCCAGCACAACCGCTTCCAAATCCTAAGAATAATTGCCAAAATACACCAGTCTATTCTACCGAACATGAAAATGTTACTGGACTTAATGAGATACACTTTGGAAATGTGCAATTACGCTCTGGTCGAACTCTTCAACCTCCCACTATTGAGGAGATAGTGGAGGAAACTGAGCCTAAAAATCTGGTAAAAGACACGACGTCTAAACAGGATGATACTGTCAAAGACAAAGAGCCTTTTTCAGCAGCAGGAGCTGCTAACTTGTCTCTGGGGGAGGAAGGTCAATCCTTGATTCAACCTAAGGAGAGTCCAATTCCGAAGGAGAACATAATGGCACCATACTCGGAATGTTTAAATTTAATAACTCTGGAAGACACTCCAAAAGTATCCATGGTTTCAGAAACTACGTTAATTCAAGAGATTAAGCAGTTGCAAATTGAAGTTCATTTTATTGCAAGCAATAAAGGAAATTCCTGAGTTAAACTTGTTAATTAAATAGGTATGCATTAAAACACCAGGAAGGAAGCCAAAAAAGATAAATATTGTTCATATCGATGCTTATTTAGCTGATTTTCTATTTGGAAAGACTATTGCTCTGAAATACGATGATCTTGGGAGTCCACTTATAACCGTTACAATCAACAAGGTAGCAATACCAAATGCTCTAGTGGATCTAGGGGTAGCTATTAACGTAATGACTATGGATGTAATGGAAAAACTAGACCTAACTAATCTACGCCCTACAACAATATTCTTACAAATGACAAATCAGTCTATAGCCATCCCCAAGGGTGTCATTAAAAACATCCTTGTCAAAGTTGATGGATGGGAATATCCAGTCAACTTCCAGGTAATCCAGTTGCTTACTCCCAAAGATAGCTATCCTATAATTATTGGAACACCTTGGCTGGCCACGATTGCTACTAAGATTGATTGTAAAGAAAGGGGAATGACCATTTTGCATGGTCAAGATAGTAAACTTTTGTTTCTATACCCCCCTGATAAGCCTACTAAACATAAAAAGGTCTGGGTTGATGAACCTGAGGAATCCAATGGTTCAGACAGTTTAGCCTCCCTAGCCATGGTAGTGATTAAACAACATGGGGAAGAACTAGAAGAAGAGTTAGTAAGTGACGTAGCATGACTTGCTATAACTCCGAATGAGGAAGAAATGATGGATGCTCCAAGGATCTTTGTGCAACCAATTGATATAAGCATAATGAAGCACAATTATGCTACAATGGGAATGCCCTGTCCCTTAGCTAACATGATTCCAAGAACAAGTCATTTCTTTGAAGACATCACGAGCTTTCACTGGCTTATACCTCATAGTTGTCCTCTCAATACCTTGTCGCAACCAATTCATATTGTCACCTCGGTCCATCCTGGAACGAAATCGATAATACTATTACCAAGAAAAACTTTGAATATCAATAGCTGGTTGACAAAAACTCAAGAGGATAAGTTGTTTAATGTGTTGGTAGAAAGGTCTAAAGCATTTGCTTGGGATTATACGAACATGAGGGGAATTCACCCAAACGTTTGTACTCATCACATTTACACTGACATCGGTATAAGACCTGTTCGCCAACTGCAAAGGAGACTCAAGCCTGCATTAGAGGATCTAGTCAAAATTGAGATTGAGAAACTCCTTTGTGCTAGATTTATTTATCCAATCTCTGATAGTAAGTGGGTATCACCTATGGTGGTCGTCCCAAAGAAAAATGGGAAGTGGAGAATCTGTGTAGATTATCGAGAACTCAATAAAACCACTTATAGAGATTATTTTCCCCTACCATTTGTTGATCAAGTTTTGGACAACTTGGCTAGGAGGAAATATTTCTCCTTTCTTGATCTATTTAGTGGTTACAACTAGATTCAGGCTGCTCCAAAAGATCAAGAAAAAACCACGTTTACCTTCCCATGGGGTACATATGCATATAGGGTGCTTCCCTTTGGACTTTGTAATGCACCAGCAACCTTTAAGAGAGTTGTGCTTGCTATATTTACTGCATTAGTTAACTACTGTGTAGAGGTCTATATGGACGACTTTACAGTCTATGGGTTAACTTATGATGAAACTCTTCAAAACCTAGATCGAGTCTTACAATTTTGTGAGGAAATATACTATCCCTTTGCAATGAAAAATGTTTAATAATGGTGGAACAAGGAATAGTCTTGGGTCATCATATTTCCTTTGAGGGAATAAAGGTCGACCCTAAGAAAATTGAAGTCATCCAACAGCTGACCGTCCCTCAAACACAAACTAATGTTCAAAGTTTTCTTGGACATGCTGGTTACTATAGAAGGTTCATAGAAGGCTTCAATAAAATTGCAGCTCCTATGTTCTCTCTTTTACAGAAAGAAGTAGAGTTCATCTAGACATCTAAGTGTCAGCAATCATTCGAAGCGATTAAGGAAAAGCTTGTCTCTGCTCCCGTATTGCGAGGACCAAATTGGATTCTTCCCTTCCATATTTATGCAGATGCCTCTAATGATACTATTAGTGCAATTTTGGGACAAGAAGATGAGAACGGAGGTAAATATGCCATATATTTCATCAGCAAGAATCTGACATTTGCGGAAAGGAATTATACAACCACAAAAAAAGAATTCCTAGCTGTTATTCACGCAATTAAGAAATTTTGCCATTATATTACAAGATATAAGGTTACAGTATATATGGACCACTCAGCT
The DNA here is from genome assembly GCA_007115665.2 of Sequoiadendron giganteum. Lineage (NCBI taxonomy): Eukaryota > Viridiplantae > Streptophyta > Pinopsida > Cupressales > Cupressaceae > Sequoiadendron > Sequoiadendron giganteum. The sequence goes on from CM021102.1 coordinate 824,553,321, forward strand.
GTGAAGTACCTAATGAACAAACCCGTAGTTAATGGTCGTATTATGAGATGGTTATTACTCCTTCAGGAGTTTAATGCCACGATTCTTGACAAACTAGGGAAGTATAACGTAGTAGAAAATTTTTTGTCATGAATCAAACATGAAGAGGGTGATAGTACACATGTACAGGATGAATTCCCAGATGAAAATCTATTTGCAGTTTCTGTAAAATCACCTTGGTTCGTAGATATCGCTAACTATTTAGCTGCTTCAAAGGTACCCCTGGATTCATGACTAAGCAAAAGAAGCGTTTGATCAAGGAAAGTGCCCCATTCAAATGGATTAATGGAATGTTATTTCATTGTGGACCTGATATGATCTTGAGGAGATGTGTAAGGGCGGACAAAACCTATAGCATTCTAAGGGCTTGTCACGATGATCCTTCGGGAGGACACTACTCTGCGAAAAGAACTTCCCATAAAGTCCTAGGCATTGGATACTATTGGCCTTCAATGCATAAAGATATTAATAATTATGTTCATCATTGTGATGAATGTCAGAGAGTGGGAAGACCAACTGCTTCTTTGAAAATGCCTTTACTGTCTCAGGTAGTGCTAGGACCATTCGAGAGATGGGGTTTAGATTTTATCGAACCCATAGATCCTTCTTCCCAAGGGAAAGAATACATATTGGTTTGCACTGATTACTTGACAAAATGGGCAGAAGTTCAAGCCTTACGAGTAGCTAGGGAAGAGCAAGTCACAAACTTCCCCTACAATAAAATTTTCCTTAGATTTGGAGCTCCTCGAACGATCGTTACTAATCAGGGACCCCAATTTATGTCCAAAGTGCTCTTGGCATTCACCAACCATTTTAAAGTGAGCCATAGAAGGTCATCAACTTACCACCCACAAGCAAATGGCCAAGTGGAGGTAACTAATAGAGAGCTTGAAAACATTTTGACAAAAACAGTTTCTTTAGGAAGGAAATATTGGGCCAGGAAACTCCTTGAAGCCGTTTGGGCATACAACACAACCTGGAAATCTACAACGGGATTCAACCCCTATGATCTTTTTTTTGGAAAGAAATTGCTTCTTCCCATCGAGTTTGAGCTACAAACTCTATGAATAGCTATGGAACTAGGCCTGGATTTAAAATGAGCCCAAGTTGAACGAGTTCTGCAATTAAGCGAAGTGGATGAGCTTCGCTTAGATGTTGTCCATCAAACTAAACTAATTCAACATCAATGGAAGGTTTAGAACAACAAACATATTAAGGAGAGGGAGTTCCATAATGGATACTAGCCCTTGTTATTTGATTCGAGATACAAGGATCATAGGGGAAAGCTCAGGACTCACTGGTTGGGACCTTATGAAATTGATGAAGTCTTTTCGAACGGAACTGTTTGGTTGAAACCAATCGATGGTGACACACAAACCCTCTTAGTTAATGGCCATCGCTTACGTGTCTGCCATAAGCCGGTCAATAAGGAAGAATTCTTGAGAATGGTGTAAATGCAAGGTGGGGTTCAATGTGTTGACTCTGCCAAACAAGAATCCATTTGGTGAAAATGTTCAAAAAATAAAAATAAAATAATATACTGAAAATGTGTAATAAAAAAAGACAAGTATGACAAGATATTTTTCTTATTTCTTCGTTTTTGGACTTAGCTAATTCTTGTTCCATTTTGTAGGACTTCTCAAAAAGGAGGAAAATAACTTCTAGAGTATGCCCCAAAGGTGCTCCAGAACTATGACCCAGGTGCCAGATGCTCTGGAACTTGATAGTCCTCATGCCCGATGCTCCAAAACTTTTACAAATCTCATCATGTTGAAAAGGCGTTCTGTATTAAGGTCCAAAGCACTCAAAGTTAAAAATTCTTTTCCATGTCACTCAATTTCCATTCCGTTGCTACTCCGGCTACATATTTCGGCGATGCTCCAGAAATTCATTTCGTTGCTACTCCGGCTGCATCTTTTAGCGATGCTCAGGAACCTTCATTTCATTCCTTTTTCGGTTGCATCTTTTGACGATGCTCTGGAACCTTCATTTCATTTCCTCTCCAGTCGCACCCCACACCGATGCTCCAGAACTTTACCATCTTCTCCATCACAAATACAAATCGCTTGCATGCTCCAGAACTTATGCACTAGTTTTGAGTGCAATGTCAAATTGTGGGCTCCATAACTTGTTCGTTTGTATTCCGCCACCTTTTTCAAAAATTCAAATTTCACGATTCTTCCGCCAGAATATCTTATACACCTATCTTTCTATTTTTGTTTTATTCATAAATAAAGCCACCAAGTATCGTACTCCATATTGATGGCTCTGTCACCCATAAAATTTTGCATCCATATCATAATAAATCCGCTGTCACCTCAGCCAACACCTTCACGTCATCCTATCAAATATGTAAGGTACGAGATCTTCGAATGATCACAGAATGCAAGTAAGTATTAATTTTCGCTTTAAGTAGTTATTTTCGAATAAAGAATAATTAATTGGCACAAACTTCACTCCCAATTTAGCAACTTGTGCCACTCGAGGATCAGTTACTGGTACGAAAAGCCTTTCGCATGCCTCCATGCAGATTGGAAATAATTGAATAGTAAGCCGCAAACAAGACAAAAATTGATTTTAGAAGCAAAATTTTCAAAAACAGTTGCGTGAAAGCTTTGTGTCGTAATTGAAGTCTTTTGCAGAGTAAAGAATAAGAAAATGGGAGGTGGTAAAAAGAAATCAGAGCTGGATTCAGCAAAAAAACTATTAGGGTTGAGTAATATCTCAAGGTTGTTCGAGGAAGCAGGGTGGTTAAATTTTATCAAAAAAATTGAGGGCTACAATGAAAAGCTGGTGAGCTCTTTTGCTGAAAACTACACAAATGGCGAGGTGGTACTTCATGGGAAGCATTTCAAGGTAAGTCCCAAAATTATTTCTTGCTTATCTAGATTAGAGAATGCAGGCATAAAAATAAAAGAAACCTCTCAAATTACGTACCAGAAATTATTTGAATTGTTTGTTAGAGAGGGAGATCCTCATCCAATGGTAGTAATAAATACCAAGGGACAGAATAAAGGGTTCCAGAGGACGTCCATATTAGAACCCTTGGGTATTATCGTTGCATGGATTATAAAGTATTTTACTTGTGAGGGTCAGCTAACTGTAGTAGTAGGACCTGCCTTGCGTATGTTGACCCATTTACGTCACGAGAAAGAGGACCCTACTCTTAGGGTTAACATGACTGAACTCTTGTGTGATTCCTTAAACACTTCCATAGAAAGGTATAAAAAAGGGACTAGACCTTTAAAACATCATGGATTAATTCAATTAATCTGTAAGTACCACTTCCGCATGAAACCTGAGGGAAAATGGGAGAAGTTTTTAAAGAAAATGGAGAAGCCTGTAATCTCAAGAACCAAAGAATCAAGGGAACCGTCCCACCAAGCTATTCCACCATCCAGAGCAATTTCCCCTAAGGGCTCTCTAGCTCTGGAAGCTCCTAATCCCACCACTCCTGGTGAGGATTTGCCAAACTTCTTTGGGGATGAATTCAAAACCCCTGACTTACCAGAACAGGTTGAGATTATTTATTATGATTCAAGTAATCCCAGAAGGAAGAAAAGGGGGAAAAATAGAACACCCGTCACCTTCCAAGATCTACCTCCACTCAAAAGAAGTAAGCATTTAGCTTCTGAATTTTTCGAAACCTCAATGCAGGGTAAGGAGGGAAGTTCAAAGAAGAAAAAGCCTAAGTGATCACCAGAACCCATAGAAATTTCAGAGCTTTCTAGTAAAGAGGAGGTACCCCTAAGTAAAGAAGATACAGGCGAAGAGTTTCCTTACCACTCTACACATATGGAGGAAATATTCACTGAAGAGATTCATGAAAGAGAACCTGAGGGGGATGACGGTGTGACAGGAAATTTGTCACCCATTATTAATAAAATTGTAGAGACAGCTAAAACAAGTAGTGTCACTACAGAGTTAGAAAAGTGTAAAATAGAAATTGATGATCTACAAAGACAATTGTCCAAAGGTAATGAATTGATAGAGTTACAGAAAGAAGAATTGACTGTGCAAATTGCTATAATAAATAAAAGAGATCAAGAAATACAGGGCTTGAAGCTTCAATTATAGGAAAAGGACTCAATAATCTATAAGTTACAAGAGAAAATGCAAGAACAGAATAAAAAGCATAAAACTTATAGTATTGACATTGCAAACAAAGATGCAGAGATTGAAAGAATAGAACAAAATTTTGTGCTTATGCTCACAGCTTTTGAGGAGGACAAGAAAAAAAGAACTGAAGAGTTGAACGCTCCCATCAGCAGGGTCGTAGAACTGGAACAAGACTTGAAAGAATGCACTGTAAAACCTCAAATGGAATCCAAAGAAATTCAGACTGAACCAGTTGTAACTGATTGGTTCCAGATCTGCATTCCACCTCTGCTAATGAAATGGATGGAATAGTGTTACTTCCCCAGGAATGTCCAAGCTGAAAACTACAGGCTAAAGAAGGAAATGGTACTCCTAAAGGAGTCATTTCACAGAGCCTACAAAGGAAAGCAGGATGCATGTCAACTGGTGGACTGTTTACTGAATTGTAGAAGACCATCAAGAGTTTACTCCATGTTTTTGAATGAACAATGGCTAAGATGGAAATTGTTTAGGATATATAATGATCAGCCCTATGAGCCCAATGACAAAGAGATTGTTAAAATATTTGTAGAGTCAACTCCTGAAGACCAAGATCTAATTTATGAATTCCTTTTGCATGACTTGTTATTAGAAAATCACACAGATTTATTTATCAACTTGTTCATTGGAGAGGTAGAATTGAGAGAATTTCTCTCCACCATGAGGAATCAAATTCATTGGCAGGATCGGACAAAAGAGTTTGCACAGGCAGAGAGGATGGTGGGTCTCCAAATAAGGTCCCCTAATTCAAGGCCTGGTGATTTCAAAGATACATTTTTGTCTCTTCTTGTTAATGATAAGATGAAGGAAAGATATGATAACAACCTCAGACGGTGTTATGATAATTTCATGGAAAATGGACAGAAGTTGATTGGAAAAGCATGGCATGCTTGCGAAGAAAGATTCACCCCACTACCAGCTTACTTAAAGAAAAGAGAGGTTGTTTCCCCTCTAAATATTAGGTGGTCATTTAGAAGAGCAGATGACTTAGTTAAAATCCTAAGAACTCTAAGAAAAAAATGGATAGGAATGAAATACAGACCTCCCTTGCTACTCAATCCACCCCCGACCTTCAATATTTCCACAGATCAGAATGACTGACTTTTTAATGAATGGAGGGAGAGTGTGATGTTTCACAGATGGTTCATTCATGACCCTGAAGCTTTTGATGCATCAACAAGGGAGGCACATGATCTCAGTGCTCTTTATGAGGAATGGAATAGAACTCAGGGGTTTAACTATGGAGCAGGAGGACCTACTAGGAATTAGGTAGGGGAGGAAATGATGAGATAAAAATAACCTCATCATAATAAAATCTGGGAAGCTTACTTTTACTAACTCAATCCTAAGCCTGTGCTAATTTATTAAACTTTAGGAGAAATAATTTGCTTATTTTAAAGGAAAATTATGCAAACTTTCTTTATTTTGATCAATTGAAGAAATTTGCCAATGTAGGTTTAATGGGTTGATTTGAGCGGTTTTGTAGGGAATAACAGGTCATCAAACGGCTGTTGCAAAAGTTGAACCAGCACGTGCCTCAAGTGTAATGTTGCGTACCCACTCCTAAATGCCAAGATGATGCACCGAGGATTTAGTTTTGTTCTTTAAAATTATGTTATTAAAACTTTATGGCTCTTCTCAAGCCTTCTACATGTTTTATAAGCTTTAAAGACATAAGAGTTAGTTTTAAGTTATGAAAGAATTTTTCAATGGCTATCCATGCTATCTTAAATTTAGGATTTAGTTATGAATTATCTATAAAAGATGTAATTTTCAAAAGTGATGAATAAGACTAAGGAAGTATTGTTATGCTGTTCAAATGGTTTTCAAAATTTTGCTGAATGAGTTAACCGATTTTTGTCTTTTGATACACTGTTGCATTATGAATGATTATGATTGTTCGTAGTGGAGAGACTTCTGAACTCGTATCTTATGTGATTTAAGGATGAAGTTTAAACCCACAAGCTGGACACTCGAGGGAAGTTAGTTAGATAGATAAGTATTTTACTGTTCTGTTGTTCATTTGTTTAAAAGTTAGGTAACTGTTCAGTAGAAAGTAGTTAAGTTTGTCGAAATTGAGTCTGAAGTTTCAGAGCACCATTATTTTAATTCGTATGGGTTATATTTTGTAGTTGATGAGAACTTTTATTGTTTTAAAGATGTTTCATTGTCTATTTACCTATTTTTCTACTTCCGTAGTATATCAGTTATTTAGTTTGCTTGTCTCAATGATTTATAGTTTAGTCATGATGCTTTCTAAATTAGTTGTCTTATGATTTTTAACTTAGTAATTTTGATTTTTCTTAGAGTAAGATTATTTTCTAGTTAGATAGTAAATGGCTTTAGGTTAAAATTGATTCCAATAGTTTAAGGTAAATCAAAAAATATAAAATGAGTTATCCGAATAATCTCCTTTTGCAAACTGCTTTGGTCACTGCCCGGTCGACTAATTGACATTCAATATTCTAAAGTAGTAGCACCTAACGATAGCCTATCAGTTATCAAATTTTTGACTAAGAACATCACCACCAGGTTTGGAGTTCCATTTGCTTTGGTATGTAATAATGGCCCTGCTTTTTCTTCAGCTGAATTCATTCAATGGGCTTATGAGCATAAAATTATTCTGAAGTATTCATCTAATTACTATCCTCAAGGAAATGGAGTGGTTGAATCCACTGATAAAAATATGTTGGAAGTGATAAGAAATTTGTTAGAAAACAACCCTAGGGACTAGCATACCCAATTGATATTTTCCCTATGGGCAGATCGAACCCGAATCAAAGCTACCCTAGGAAATTCCCCTTTTAGGTTAGTCTATGGCCAAGACCCAGTCTTCCCGATTCATTTGCAAATACCTATTCTTAATTTTATGTAGGAGTTTTATACCAAGGATGATAGGATCGAGGTCAGGTTACTCAATTTTCTTAACATGGAGGAGCAAAGAGATGCTACTTTGCAGCAATTCTCTAAGCATCAGACTATTGTCAAACACTGGTTTGACAAAAGAGCCAAAATAAAAGCCTTTAGGATATCAGATCTTGTATTACTATGGGATAAAGCTAGAGAGAAGAAGGGAGATCACCAGAATTTTGATAGACTCTAGTTAGGTCCGTATCAAGTGGCTGAGATATTGGGCGAAAATGCTTTTCATTTAAGTACCTTGATAGGAGAACTTGTTCCATTGCCAGCTAATGGTCAGTTTCTCAAGCACTATTCTGGTTCATGAAAGGTTTGATGTTTTAAAAGAATGTATTATACTGTATCATATGTAATTGGGTCTTTATTTAGTTTTCTGTTAGTTTTGTTTTGTTTGTCTTTTTATGTTTGTTCTTTTCTTTGTTTTCGTTTGTTTTGTTTTGTCTTGTTTCATTGGGGATCTTCATTTCCACCCATCTCAAGAAGGGGGGGTTGTTATTCAAAATATGCTACATGGCACTAGGAGAGAAATTAGTTTAGGTGTTTTCATTAGCATCTTTGAAAAGGATTTCGTTCTGAAACTTATGTCTTATGACCATTCTAATGTTGGTTTGAAAAGATATTTGGGCATAGAAGATATACTGTGAATATCTCATGAATTATGATCAAAGGTTTGTCACCAAAATAGATAGAACATCTGCCTAAGTAAATACCTATCTGTTTTAGAGTGGCTCTACCTTTGATTCAAGTGAAAATTCTAATTCCAAGACTGTCATGAAATCCATCATAGTTCTCAACCCACATTTCAGACCAATTGTGTCTAAGTATTGAGAAAGGTTCATAAAAGATTTCTACAAGTAAAGCTTAAAGTAAAAAAAAAAAGAGAAGAGGAAAAGAAAGAAAAGGCAAGCTCAATATCACATGGGTGAATCAAGTATCTCTATTGGGGCTATGGATGCTTGTCTGGCAGTAGAGCAATGCTTAGAGAGAACTAGAGGTATCTCCGTCGGGGCTATGGACGCCTATCTAGCAGCGAAGCAATACCCAGGATTTCATTGCACGATAGTTAAAGGACTCAACCTATGTAGCTTGAATCTTAGGTATGGTTGTCCTAGAGAAGAGAAAGTATCTATAAAGAATGATGCACAATATATGCACACACTCAGATTCAGAAATATTCATAAGCACATACATCTGAGATTCTAGCTCAATCTTATCCTGCATATCTGATCTTATTTAAGTTAGCATGCTTCATAAGCCAAGTAGTTTTTGGGTGACTGATTTTTTTTTGGGTGTCTTGAAAATGGGTAAACCATTTTCCCACCGGAGTCACCATTTGTTATGCCTTGCATAACCACCCCATATTTTGCCTTGTTCAAAATGGGTCCCCCTTTTTGTTTTTGTCCTTGGTTGTTTTCAACAAAGTCTGAAGTTTGTTTTCTCCAGCACTTTGTTGTTCTGTCGGAACCAGAACGTAATCTGAATTAGGTTTGAAACTTGTTTTCAAAACTTTCATTCCAATCCCGGTTCCCGTTTGTCTTTATCGGAGCCGGAGTGGAAGTTAAGTCTGAAGTTGTTCATGGTTTCAAAATCAAAGTTCGTTCTGCCTTTGCCTTCGCCTTTTTGTTCATTCGTTTGGCTTTAGGTTTTATGTGGGGTTTTCTCATTTTTGTCTTTGTGTTTTTATTGGACCTTTATGTTTCACTTTCTTCCTTGTTAGTGGAATCAGAGCCGGGATGGGAACCGGATGTGAAACTTGGACAAGGTTTCTAAATCAATCCCAATTCCGATTCCACTCCCACCATTTTTGGTTGTTTGACTTTACTGAAGTTGCACAACAGTAATGTGCCAGTTCCCTCTGTAGTTCCGACTCCAATCTGCCACATTAATAGCATTAATTGCAGGAGCCATGCACGTGTGAAGCCATAATTTTAACCTTAATTAAGGATTAACTGGAAGTTATTATCATTGTTTAAAAAGATCAAGAGCGAACTAGAGCTGCAGTGGAGCATTTTTGTGCGTGATTCGATTGAAAGGGAGATAATTACACGTAGAATCATGTCAGAGGGCTAATCTATTTATTTGTGTTTGAGGTAGGGTTTCTTGTTCTTCTCTTTTGTTTGTTTGCATATCATTTTTGTTCGGTGGTTTTATTTCTCAAGAATTCGTGATTCTCGATCTTCTTGCGAATTCATGTGGTTCGTTTTGTTCATATTCTTTTGTTTTAGTTTGTTTGTTTTCTATTTTTCTTTTCTAGTGTTTAGTTTTTTAGTTGTTTGTTTTTATCACGGTCGTTTTCATGTTTAACCGTGACCGTACCGTGATGCCCTAGGTTTTAAATAGCATGGATTAGTTACTGTTCTTTCATTTGTAGGTGTTACCTATTTTTGCCACCAGCTCAAATAGGTAGAGTTGAATTGCAAATCAGGCTAAAAGGTATACAAGATGCTTTAAATTTTTTTGCTGAAGTACTCATATTGTGCATTACTTCATAACAATGTATATTTCAATGATATTATGCAAAATCACTTCAAAATTACATCACAGGATTGCATAATTTTTGTTGCTTTATTCATAATGTACAAACCAAAATCCCACACAAGCCGTGGGAGTAGCAGATTTTGATTGACATAATAAAATAATAGATACAAAAGCAGTTTGTATACTATACAACTATTGACAAAATAAACATAGAAGGGAAAGTGGTTCATCATTGCCTGTAATGATGGAACCCGTGATGTTTGATGTCTCTTATTGGCGTTGATGAAGCTTTCCAGGTTCCTTGACTTCGCTCTCTTTGAGTCGTCCTACAACATGAATGGAAATGATGTTAGAGATTAACTCTATGCAATGATGAATCAAAATCTGTCCTATGCTTACATTGCCAACAGGAATATAACCTACATCTATTCAAGCATCTATTAGATGATTACGAACATTCAAAAAAAAAAGAGGAAGCTTTCAGCTTCTTTTATTTTGCTAACGTGTTTGTTCACTGTGCAGGAACAGGTGCATTGTATACGAGATCATCTTATTGGATATGTGGAGTAAAACGGGCTCCCACAAGGGTTGAGCCCGGCATATCAAAGGGACACACTCTCCATTCACATATCAGAGTTCATTATATTATCAGAATAGTCATCAAGGAAGCTGCAGAAACTAAGAAGATACCTTGAAAAATGAACTTAATGCAACTTTTCCAAGGAAAGCATGGAGGATGATCACATTTAAAACAGGATTTTTTTTGTGTTTCTGAGTTATGTTTTAAGCAGCATTATTGTGAAATATGAACGTGCTAAACAAACATCTATCATAGCATTTTTCAGACTTGGATCAACGAAATGGTAAAAGTAAGTATATTATTATTTTATCAAAGAACAACCAAAGCCATGTATCAAAGGAGATAATGTTTCAGGTTTAATGCCTTCATCTAATGAGCAAATAAGAAAGCATCATTCAGGGTACATTTCGGCAATTAATTTGTGAGGAACAGTATACGTTTCTGTTTGTTGGATTCAAGTAGCAGTGCCAAGAAAAAAGAAAATGGAACATATATTTTCATAACATCTGAAGATAAACAAGAGATTTTATGATTTCATTATACAGGGAAAGCATGACACTATTCACGGTGAGATTCACTTCATAAGAGTGTTGGTTCAACATGTTCTTCAGTAGAGGTTTTAAATGATAAATGACCCTGTAATTCGAATAGTGCCATCATGATTCACAATGCTGCTAGTTTACAGCCAAGCATTATTTTCAACAAAGAGATCATATTGGCATACATATCTTATGCTTTTACTAATTTTTGCTTCATACTTATGTGTCACTTATTGACTATATCTATTGTTTATATCAAAAGAGTTTCTTATGCGACAATATCTATATATCCATAGATTTCTGGGTCAAGAGAAAGGAAATCAATAAATTTTCAAGTGATAGTCAATGGTTCAACCAAAAGGCTAATATGTGTACCCCAAGTCTCCAAAAGGATTGAAATGGTTGTAATTGGATCCTTACAGGTGAACAGTGAACTTGCTGTTGGCACAACTGGTGAGTCTACACCCTCATAAACCTTATAGATATTAAAAGATCTACGTGAATCCCTCAAGAACGACTATAAATCAGATATAGTTCTCATTTTAGAATAAAGAAAATGCAGCAAAGTGTCTCCAAATTATAAGTCTTTTCAAGGCAGCCAGACCCATCAAATATATAGCCGCGACATAGGAATATGCAAACACCCAGAAGGACTTACATGAAGGCTTTCAGTTTGCGTCGAATATCACAGGTTTGCCATGACAATATAAAAGGAGAAGCATAAATACAAATACAGAAGGCAAGAAAAGACACAGCGCCAGCAAATAAAGAGCCATGATATTTTCAATAAACGGTGGTAAGAGCTATTGGAGTTGAGAAGATACAACACCACAGAAGTCCAAAAGATTTTTGCAATCAAATAACCTGTTACAAGGAGAAACAAAGAGAAGCAACAAAAGAAATGCTCAAGAATGTGGAGCAATGTATTCACCTGAGAATGTAAAAATGAATTATGATACAAAAGATAGTTTTCAACTACATATAGATGAAAACCCTAAAAAAGGAAAACTCTAGGCTTGCACAATAATAATTAATAAAGTAATTAATTATTATGTACCTAATGTTAGCTTAAGTGAAAAAGAGTTAAAAGGAAACTTTACGTGATTAAACAAATATTGTTTAATTAATAAATTAAATGTCCAATTACTCTAACACCCCCCCTTAAGATAGACATAGGGATAAGCTAAAACCTAGAAGAAGCTACTGAAAGCAAAAGCAATGGGTCCCGACAACAAGGCCAGATTAGGTACCCAAGTACAATGAAATCTCTATGAAACAGAGAAAAGGAGAAAATCTCGTGGGAAAAACTCCTCTCCAAAAAGAGATAGAACAACATGTTGAAAGAAACATGAAGGAAGGAAGGAAGGCCTCATAAAGACCCCCCAAGGACAACTTCCTTCACCCTAAGCATAGAGCGCAACTGAAGATAGCGCGAAGATGCAAAAGGTTTCGTGAAGATGTCTACAACCTGCTCGGCAGTGGGAACATACTCCAAGATGAGAGAACCATCCTGAATCAACTGTCTGATGAAATGCATATGAAGCTCAATGTGCTTCATCCACTGATCCTCCACCGGGTTGATCAAAATGTGTATAGCACATTGATTGTCACACCAAAGAATAGTGGGACTATAAGGAGGAAAACCAAACTCAGTCATCAACTGACGAAGCCATAAAATCTCCTAACTAGCGAGCACAGTAGCTCAGTACTCAGCCTCTATAGATGATAATGCATGAGCAGTCTGCTTCTTGCATGACCATGTGATAGGACCAGAGCCAAGACAAAAAACAAAGCTAGAAGTAGACTTTCGATCATTGACATCACCAGCCCAATCTGAGTCAGTGTAGCCAACAATGTGAGGATCCCCTAATGTGTAGTGAATGCCATATGAAGTGGTGCCCTGAATGTACCTCAAAATACATTTGGCAGCCTGCCAATGACTCTCATGAGGATCATGTGAGAATCGAGAGACAAGACCAACCGCAAAGCAAAGATCAGGACGAGTGTGAGTCAGGTACAACAAACTACCAACCAATTGCCTATAAAGTGTAGCATCTACTGAAGGAGTGGGGCAAGTAGTAGTCAAAACAACCCCTGACTGAAAAGGTGTGGGGGCAGGCTTGCAATCAAGCATGCCAAAGCGCTGAAGCATATCAAAAGAATACTTCTGCTGATAAATGGAGATCCCCTCTGAAGACTGAATCACCTGAAGACCAAGGAAATAGTGCAGAAGGCCAAGATCTATCATCTCAAATTGCTCCATCAAGGCTAGCTGAGAATTCTGAATCATAGAGGATGAGCTACCTGTGATGAGAAGATCATCAACATATAGCACAAGAATCAGGATCTCACCCTCAAGATGTTGAATATAGACCATGTGATTAGAATGACAACGAGTGAAACCAGTGGAGAGCAAAAAAGAGTCCATCTTCTCATACCAAGCCCAAGGGGCTTGTTTGAGACCATATAATGAACGCTGAAGTCGGCAAACCAAAGAAGAATCATGAACAAATCCCTGAGGTTGCTCCATGTAGATCTCCTCCTGTAGGTCACCATGTAAGAAGGCACACTTCACATCCATCTGAAAAATGAGCCATCCTCTAAAAGCTGCAAGTGATAATACAAAGCGAATAGAATTCATCTTGGCGACAGGGGCAAATGTCTCAGAGTAATCAATACCCTCAACCTATGAGAAACCCTTCGCAACAAGACATGCTTTGTACTTATCAATAGAACCATCAGCAGCATACTTGGTGCGATACAACCATCAGCACCGAACCATCTTTCTGCCCTTAGGAAGAGGACAGAGATCCCATGTATTATTCCTCATCAAAGAAGAATACTCCTCCTCCATGGCACTATCCCACTCAGGGTGACCTGTCGCCTCTGAAAATCTCTGAGGATCCTCTGAAAGAGCATGATTCAAAAGACTAGAACCCGTAGTATGAGAACGAGTGCGACGAGTGTCTGAAGGATCACCGGCCATAGATCCTGCTGCCTCAATAGTAAAACGAGCCCATTTGGGCCTCTGAGGTGGAGCAAGGGGAGGTGGGGATGGAGATCATCAATATCCTCATCAGAATCCTCAAAATAATCTTAAAGAGTTGTAGTGGGTGGAGTAGGTAGTGAAGTGGACACTGGAGACAGAGTATCAACTGGAGGAAGGTGCTCATCAAACTGAACATACCGTCGAAACAGGACCTCTCTGGTATCAGGATCAAACAACCTATATGCCTTAACATCCTCACAATAGCCAACAAATATGAGGGGTTGACTCTTCCGCTCCATAGCTCTCCTCTGAGCATCAGGAATAAAAGCCCATGCCTCACTACCAAATACTCGAAATGATGAAATATCAGGCTTGTCATGAGACCAAGCCTCCTGAGGAGTCATATGTTGAATCACCTTGTGAGGCATCCGATTCTGAATATAGTTGGCACAATTGACTACCTCAGCCCAAAAAGATGAATCCATGGACCTGGATTGAATCATACAATTAGCCATCTCCCGTAAAGTCCTATTCTTTCGCTCAGTGATACCATTCTGCTGAGGGGTGTAGGGAACAAAAAACTGATGCTGCAAACCATGCTCAATGCAAAAATCTTTGAAGGCCTGATTCACATACTCCCCCCCCATTATCTGTATGTATCCGCCAGATAGAAAGACCAGACTGCTTCTCTACAAATGTCTTGAAGACACGAAAGGAATCAAAGACATCATACTTGTACTTAAGAAAGTACAACCATGTGCGTCTGGAGAAGTCATCAATGAATGTGAGTACATACTTGGCCCCTGAAAAAAAAGGAGTGGGAAATGACATGAGGTCACTACGAATCAACTCCAAGGGTGCCAAAGCACGAGTGGTACTTCCCTTCAAAAAGGGATCCCTGTGATGCTTGCCAAGCACACAACCATGACAAACACCGTCGGTGCAAGAAATCCATGGAAGACCAAGAACAAGTGACTGTGTACTCATCTATTGAAGATATCTGTAGTTGACATGGCCCAAACGCTCATGCCAAAGCTGACTCACTGAATCTGCATGTGCTATAAGAGATGAACCTATACCCTCAAAAGGCACAAATCCATCAAATCAGTAAAGACGAGATGCAGTATCAACACTACCAGTAGCCACAACCAAATCAGAATCATGGAGGTCCCAAATAACCACATCATGTGGTGAGAACTCAACTGTCTTACCAGAGCCAGTGTGGCAAATTTGATAAATGGACAAGAGGTTCGTCGAAATGTCAGGAACAACCAAAACATCCTGTAGAGTGCCCCCATCCAAAGAGACAGAACCTGAACCCAAGACGAAAAGTTGTGAAGAGTCACCCACTGCAATCTATGAAGTACCACAAGAGGCAAGAGAAGTGACCAACTGCTGAGTGTGAGTCATATGGTGAGAAGCACCAGAGTCTAAAATCCAAGTGGACCCATTGGTCGATGCTCGTGCAGTGAGAGCATGACCCTTCCCTATGGTGGAAGAAGAAGAAGACTGTGGTGAGGAGATGTGTTGTTGCTGCATGGCCTCCTCTAAAGCCTTTAATCGTTTCCAACACCTGGAAACTGGATGACCTTGCTTGCCACAGAAACTGCAAGTGTCTTCTGATTTCTCCTTAGTCTTGGAGGAAGACTCACCAGACTTCAAAGATTTCCCATGTTTTGGATTAAATGGTGGTTTAGAATCAGACTTAGGAGGCGGTTTGGAGGAATGCTCACTACCTACAAAATTTTTCTTGGGCCTCGGTTTCTACTTCTGTTTCCCCTTCGGTGACTGAGCAACCAATGCTTTGCTCTTTGAACCTGAGAGCATATCCATCTGAGAAAGGTGAGACTATTCCCAAGACAATCGCTCACAAAATAAATCAAAGGAAGGAATGGTAAAACTGGCACCCAAACCATCCATGGTGGAGTAGAAGGAGGAAGCAAATATCTAAAATGGACCACGAAGCTTCGAAAGAATCAAGGAAATGCACTCTATGTCTGTCTTGTTCTTCCCACAACCCTGTAAAATAGTACAGATAGTTTTGAACTGGTTCAAAAAATCCTCAATAGTGGGAAATAAATCAGGTAACAAGGAAGTCAGCTCTGCCTCAATCTGTAATGCATGAAACTCATTAACGGCCCCAAAAAGTGTCTCAAACTTCAGCCACATGGCTCGAGGAGTGAGCAAAGCATCAAGGTGAAACAAAAGACTATCTGAAACATGCATGCATAACAAACCATAGCCTCATCCATCTTGTTTCTATGCTACATAATCTCAAAAGGACGCTGCAACTGAGGCTGAACCTCATCTAAACAAGACCATAACCCTCATGACTAGAGTAGCCTCATCATACGAGACTTCCAAGTGTGATAGTTATGTGATGTGAGTAGCTCAACTAAAGAGTCTGCCATGAAACCCTGCACCTGTACCTGCTTGTGTTTTTTATTATTATGTGATCTTTCAGAATAGACAGAAGATGCAGAAGGGTTTGTATTTTTGAGAGTTTTGGTGTTTTGGTTTTCTGATATAAATGACAGAAAGCAAGAGAAAAAACACCCTCCACAAAAGATAAACCCAAACCCTAGTACAAACTGAGAAGAAGGAAGCAATGCATAAGCAAAAAATACTTCAAGACAAATTCTCATGTACCTAGTGAAAATTCTGATAAAATAGATCACATCACTGAATAGAGCATGTTGAGAGCTTTCCAACGCCTATTCAAGTTTGAAAAACGGAGTCCAATTGCATCTTCTATGACCCCGGAAGTGAAGAAAGAAGACCTCACTTTGAATGGTAAAAAATATCTAGATAGGTAAAAAAAATTAAAAATATTTATGTACCATCAGATTGGTGTCATTCTCAACTTTCCAACGCATCTTCCTGTTCGAAAAACGGAGCTAGGATGCCCAAGTTATGCCCATTTGACCAAAAATGACATAATAGGGGGTTGGAGAGAAAAAAATAGCCCTCAAGGGCTTAAAATTCGACGGCCCCAGGGCACATGGTGGACCATGGGCTAGCGCGCAGGAGGTGGCGGTGCGCAGGCGGCATGGCTGGTGGTGGGTGGCGCACAAGCGGCGCTTGGGCGGAGCAGACCAGGTGGCGGGCTGACAGGGGCAGTGGTGGCCGCTTGGCCGTGGTCGGTGGTAGCCACCGGTGGCGGTGGCCACCAGGCGGCGCTCTGGCAGTGCGGCGGTTTAACACTGGCCGTGCAAAAATAAACCAAAAAATTGATTTTTTTAAAAAAAATTTTTGTTTTTTTTGCTTCGTATGGCCTTAGGGCAAAAAAATTTTGCCTTCCAAATTGACTGTAACCAAAATCGACAATTTGATAGTCGATTTAGGGGTTTTTGGGCACTACGAATCCAATGGCACTGTCCATTTGAGCCCAAAGTGAACCCAAAAAATGGAGTATGCTGAATCCACCAAAAAAAAACTTTAGAACCCTAGATTTGCTTCCAATGCAAAATCTCAAAACAAGAACAAGCAGCTGCAAATTTGAAGCTCTGATACCATGTTGGAGTTGAGAAGATACAACACCACAGAAGTCCAAAAGATCTTTGCAATCAAATAACCTGTTACAAGGAGAAACAAAGAGAAGCAACAAAAGAAATGCTCAAGAATGTGGAGCAATGTATTCACCTGAAAATGTAAAAATGAATTATGATACAAAAGATAGTTTTCAACTACATATAGATGAAAACCCTAAAAAAGGAAAACCCTAGGCTTGCACAACAATAATTAATAAAGTAATTAATTATTATGTACCTAATGTTAGCTGAAGTGTAAAAGAGTTAAAAGGAAACTTTACGTAATTAAACAAATATTGTTTAATTAATAAAGTAAATGTCCAATTACTCTAACAAGAGCAATGATTCAGAACGACAGAAGGTTACAATCTTTGCAAGGTAGAATTCTATCATGGCAGCCATGTATTTTAAACAGAAAAATAAACATAGATGGGTGATTATCATGACAACCTTTTTTTAAGTAAAATCTGGGCTAAGTATTCAGCAGTTTGTCAAAAAGTATGGAGTGGTCGATCAATGTATTAGAGACTGTTCTTATTAATGCAAAATATGAAGTGCTTCTTCTAAAAAAGATTCATAGAGGCTGAACAGAGGGTCTTGGGCCTGTTTGTTTTCAATACGATAGTATATCAACAAAGAAGGAAGCAAAGATGTAATAACAGTAAACTCAAGGCCGCGGCTAATACCCATGTAGAGTTCCTTTCAAAGACAGTGAAAGTATGATTGCATAGTGCAGACCATCGCTCTATCCACAGGCATGAGAAGGTGCATGCAAGGAGGGCGTACTCAAGGAAACCAAACCCAGTTTGAATTTTGCTGAACAAATGAGAAGTATATGAAGGGGTTTTGGTTCGAGTTTTTTTTTACTCTTAAAAATCCTCACATTACAGAACATGGAGCGGCCATGGGAAGATAGGATACCCCATAAGTAAAATATAGAAATATATGAGTTTCTTCTCAATCCATTATGATGGGTCGAGCCCAAGGAGCTTGTCAAGAGTAATAGTAGAGAATACAGAGATACATGGAAAAATCATACATGCCGCAGCTAAGAAGGCAATTCCCTACATTCAAATCAAAATATGGAGCCATAAAAATCTTGGAAAACTTACCAGGATTGCGTATGGAGGATTCAATCATCTGAAAGGAAAATTTCATCAAGTCCAAGCATTTTCTTAAGACTCTTTCATTTTCCAGAAACCCTATAGCATGGCGGCGCAACAGGAAGCTTCTCCAAATAGCCAAGATGAAAGTGCGAAATGGTAAAGCAGTTAGGGTTAGACCATCTTTTTTCTACCCTAATTCAATATGAAGTTTTCCTTATCATTAAAGTTAATCACCTTCAAAACAAAGTGCCCGATAATGCTGAATGGCCGAACATTATGTTAGTTATAAAAATGCAATGGTGTAATATATCATACATTTTTTGTAATATACATAGACTATGCTTGCATTGATTAAATCCAATCAATTTAATGTTATTTTTTGCTTACCCATGTAAAGTAGTATTAATTAAATGATAAAATTATAAATCATTTGATTAATATTACTATTTTTAGGCAAAATAACATTGAATTAAATAAATCCAATAAATGCAAGCATAGAATAAGGCAAGGATGGAATTTCATTTTGCATGGGAAGATTGATACAAACAAGGTAACTTTTGCATGTTTGGGCCCACCTTTTGTGGGATTTGCAGTTCAGTTAGAGTCTCCCATGTTGCATTTATGCCTTGGCAGTGATTTGAGCTTAACTGGACTTGTTTTTGCATGGTTTTGGGCCTCCTTTTCAGAGATATTTTCTTCTGCTCGGAATTGGCTTCAAAGTTATCACCCTTTCTTAGAGTTGCACTTTCAGTTCATTTTTACATGCCTTTTGGAAAGGCTTTTGTATATATTGAAAAACTTATCTGTTTTTCAGGGAGTTCTGATTTTTCTCCTTTGCACTCTGCAAAGTGAATGATTTGTAACTCAGCATTGATTTTTCCAGATTAATACATAGCAGGTTTTACAGGTTACCTTGGTTTTAGCATGGAGTTTTTCCTCTTATCTTCTCAATAGTGTCAGGTTTTGCCTTCAAGCTTTCAGGCATCAGTGTTGTGATTGATTTGATCGAATTATCTTGTGTTTCAGCATTGAAACCTTTATCTTTCTGTCTCAAACATAAATATATGTATGCATTCAAGTTTAATTCATAGGTCATGCACTGAGTTCGTAATAAGATTATTTCCTTAATTGTGAGAACACTGTTCTTTTCCTCTAAAAGAAAATAGTTTTATGAACCTTTGTATGAAACATTCATATGAGTTCAACTGTTTAGATTTTGATGTGCAAATTAGATATTCTGAGAAGCAATTGTGAAACAAAGTGCTTTTTAAATCATTATTTTTTGGTGTAAGCATCACCATTTTTAAAGCTTCATAGTTCTATTTTCGGTTTAAATCTCTTTTCCTTTTTCCCAACATTTTACCAACTATTAATTAGAAAAATCCATAGGAACCAGCCTAGAATCTGGAGGTCTAATTCCCCATAGGATACCCACAGCCTAGAATTAGTTCCAATGTGTCATCAGATTGCTAAAATTCTATATTTCAGCATACGGGTGCAATCTGTTTGACAACAGTAAGGTTTGGTAAATTACGTTTTTACTTAGGACTTATGTTTCGCATTAATCAGGTTAATTTGAATTGGGTTAAATTCGTGCCCTAGGTTGTGGAGGTCAAGGTTTTTGGTGAGTTAGGGTTTTGGCACATTTTCCATTATTAAATATAATTCCCTAATTGGTATGATCTCCTTTTGGTCATATGGATATGTTCTTTTAAGGATTATTCTCAAGCTCTTTTCGTTTTAATATGACCTAGTCCTTGGATCATGGTGTTATTTATTATCCAGTTGAAATCATTTATGATGCCATGGTTATTTTGAGCGGAACCGAGATCGGAATTGATTTAGATCTTGAACCATGCTTTGTAGTAAGTATCGATTCCATTTCCATTTTGTCTCTGGCTCCACTCTCAATAAGAAGTAGGCTCTCGAAATATGGGTAATTCAGGCGGAACCAGAACCAGAACCTAATGTAAAATTAAAAATTCTTCATGAAACCAAACCGATTTTTGTTTCGATTCCAGTTACCATCCCAACTCTGACTCCAATACCGCCATGTTATTACTACAATCTCAATGACTATTTTAGTTCTTATCCCTACAGTGTTTTTAAAGAGACTGTTTATAATGCTTTCTGCCTAGTTCCGCCTTCGGTATGTATGAGAAGGGTAAGATTTTAAGGCATATTTTGGTTATATTTTGAGGTTTTGTTGCAGGAAGCTAAATGATTTCAGAAATATCAAGAGAATATTCTCAGAGGAGCTAACCTCCGAAAACTTCGAAGGCATCAACTAAGTCTAAAAATGTTAAACTAGAACAACTACCTTATACCTTGAGGTATAACCATAAGGGTCCTGTTGTTACAGTTAGCAAGGTGGAATCTGATTGGGCCGACATAACTGACACAAACTTGGGTCCATTTAACTATGAGGAGCTGCATTCAGAGACTTTTGCTCAAGAGTTGACATGAAGAACTCAAAGGATAGTTGAGTTTGGCCTAGCTCATATTGTTGTATATCCTTTATCCATTCAATACCCAAAACTAATCATGACAACAACCGGAGCTTACAATCCGGCCACTAGGCAATGTGTGGATTCTCAGGACAATGTTATCATAGACTTGACACCTCAAATGTTTCAATATATGTTTAAAGTCCCTAATCCAAAGAACCTAGGACAGTTGAATGAGGCAAAAGCCTTGGAAATATATAGCAACCACAAGGAAACTAATAGAGCCCACTTAAACAAGAAGTGGTTAAGAACAAAGAAGAAGTCTCTGACAAAGCTTTCAGATCAGCCAAAGAGGGCAGATTTTTACAAGGAAGTGGCAGACATTATAATGATGTTATCTAGGGTCTTTGGAAAGCGGGATGCCTTTCACTTCAAAGAGTGGATGTCTCCCTTTATTCAGATAATTTTGGATGGCAGACAACAATTTGATTGGCCAATGATTGTATCTGATAGCATACATAATCAGCTGGTCAGTATAAGGGAAACTAAGAGTTTCTTTATGACTTATTATGTTGTCTATTTAGCAGCCAGAGGAGGCATCTTCCTAGGATTGAACAGAGTAGGGATATTGGGAGAAGCTAATGGATAGAAGAAAGTATGGGATCATTATGATCAGTTGTCCCTACATGTTTCTAAATCACATTTTAGAAGGGTTAATGATGCATTCTTATATGTAATTATTAACCAACTTACAGGAGATTCAGGATATAGGTTAAGCCAGGAGGCCATGGTGTTTATCACAAAATGGGGATGTTGGTATATCCAATACCCCAAGCTCACTTATTTCAGGCTGGCTGGGTTTGAGGGTCATCCTCATTTACTTCCAAGATGTTGTAGCAATAGGATAATTCTAATGGAATCTGTCTACCAGGCTCTAGGGGTGAATACCAGATTTGGAATGAAACATAAACCAGGTTTTCACAAGTTCCCCATGCAATTGGGTGAGTACAGTTGCCCACACCTTGTGGGAGCTAAGGTGGTTTGTAGTGAGTTGATACATTTGAAGTTGGGCTTATATACTTCCCGGAAGCACTTTGATCCAAAGAAAAAGATGAATGCTTTACTTGCTTCAGTTTTTGACAAACACTTCAATTTGTTGGAAGACTTCTGGAGTGATCTCCAGAATGAGTATGACCTCAGGAAGAGGAATTATGAGAGGTTACCCATTCCACTCATGGTAGAATTTGGAGTGACAACTGATGTTCCAGATACACTATCAGATGATGGGGTAGTGTTGATCCATCGTATGAGGCACAAAACATAGGCACAAAGAGTTTGGATCTCATAGATTGGGATGTTGAGGAAACAATTGGTATCAAGCGTATAGCAAGACCTGTATTGGATAGGAGTATCCATTGGGTTGTTCTCAGAGCTCCTGGAGGTCCAGCTCCCAAGAAAGGAAAAGGATACAAAAGAACTAGAGGAAAGTGCCACCTAAAGAACCATTAGAGTTCTTCCCTCCTGATGTAGAAGAAATTGAGCTTGAAGCTTCGGCTCAAGATATGCCTGAGACACATGAGGAGAATGTCTCAATAGGACCGGTAGCTTCAACATCATTTGCTGGGGAATCATCTGCCCAAGTCCCTCCTACAAAGCAACAAGGTGAAGAGCTACCTAGAGGCACTCTCCATGATACAACTAAGGCCTTGAAGGAAAAAGAAGTAGAGGTAGAGATTCATGATATTGAAACAGATTCTGATGAGACCTTATCTGAGAAGGATGTACAAGAGGAGATGCCTCTAGAAGAAACTGAACATGTATTAACAAAAGAGGATCAATGGGCACTGTTTGAGGAAGCAAAGAAAGCTTCAGATGCTAAACAACATGCAGAAGTTATAGAAAAACAAATAGAAATGGATGCTAAGGCACAAGTTGATGCATTACTTCAACAACAACATTTGGAGGCTAAGCAAAGAGCTGATGAAGTACTAAAGCAGCAGGGGAAAAAAAGAGCATGAGCTTAGGACAAAAGAAGACAATGACAGATTAGAAATGGTGTAGAAGATCCATGAGTTAGAAGAAGAAAATGCTAAATAGCGGAGAGAAAGAGAAGCCCTTGAGGCTAAATTTAATATAATTGAGGAAGCCTACAAAAAGAGGGAGGAAACATAACACATGCAAAAAGAGAAAGATGTTGAGGAACTGGTCAAGCAACAACAAAAGGAGAAAGAAGCCTCAGATAGAATCAAAGTGTTAGAAGAAGAAAGAAACAAGCTACTTGAGGAGAAGAGGTTGGAATAGTAAAGATTGAAGAAGGAACAAGAAGATAAGAGGATGCAAGAGCAGAAGGACAAGGAAGAAGCTGAAAATCTTGCACAAGAAAATGTAGAGAAAGAACAACAAGATGTACAAGAGGTTGGTTCTCAACCTAAGGTTAATGTGTTATAGCCATTATCCTCTATGACTGCTGCTTCTTCTTCTACTGTAATGGCCACTACTCCAAGTGCTCCCACTTGGTTAAAACTTGATCTTCAAAAGAAGCCAGTAACACCCTCACAACCTCTTAATTGGGATGGCATGTTGAAAGAGATTGAAAAGGAAAGACCCAAAAAGAAGGCTAAGATTCTGCATTCCACAAGGCTAGTTGAAGGAGGAGAGATTATTGCCGAATGTGCAATACCAGTGGTGGATAAGGATGTGGGAGATATGCAGTTAACTGATTACCAGTTGGGCACTGTTAATTTGGGAAGACCCACAAGAAATCAGCAAATGAACTTAATTGATGTGGTAGCATCATCCACCAAATCAAGGATGATAAAGGATAAACAGAGAAAGGATGAGCTTAAGGCTCAATTGGGTCAATTACACACCTTCTTGAAGGATTTTTTTGCTTTGAGGTTACAGCAAATTACCACCATAGAGACACAAGTTTTTCTTAGCAAGAGAGAGGTGCATGATTTGGTGCGGATAAGGAGTAAGGATGGGATGATGGATAGATGGACCGACAAGCTTAATTAGGAAGTAGGTGAGGTGCTAGGAAGTAGTTATGAGGTTCATGAGAAAGCTTTGAAGTTAATAGAAGAAATGAGTTGGCATTCTAAAGCATTGGGAGAACAAGAGGAGGAATATAGAGGGTATATCCAAAAGCTAAAAGAGATCAATAAATTGTCGAAATCCACTCTTCTAGAACAGTCAATCCTTGAAGAGGACAACACATATTTCTTGGAAAAGGCCTCCAACATAATCCGGTTGAGATCAGATTTCATATACAAGCATAGGAATGAAGTTCGTGATTCTAGCAAGGACTTAAATGAACTTGAGGAACTAGATGCTTCTGTGGCTATTCTAGTAAATGTTGATATACCAGTTAAAGAAGGCTTGCCTTTAAGTTAAATAAAAGAGAAATGGGATAGTAGACTTCAAGAGGTTATACAAAAGGGAGATGATGGAGAAGATCTACTGTTAGATTGATTGATGGATATTAGAGAAAAAGTAAGGGCTGCAAGAAGGGAAGTGACAAAGTTAAGAGACATAAAGGAGTTTGCTGCTGCGGAGTTAAAGAGGATTAAGTTCGAGGATAGCTAGATTGATGAGCCAGATTTGGATATGCTTCAACAAGTTTTCTCCAGTTGTGACGAGTACATTTCAGAGCAAACTACGCATGGATGAGTGGCAGTCTTGTGGGTGCATGGCTTTCTTTTCTCTTCTCTTTTGTTTTCTCTAGTTTTACTAGATGATCAAAATGGGAACTAGAGATCAACCGATCTGAGTTTCCAAGAAATTTTAAGTTCCTAAAAAGGTGGATCTCGATTTTAGATTGAGAGGATTTCATACATTGTACATCTATATATATCTTTAGGGTGCCATATTGTAAGGGTGGGCTAAATGAGAATAGAATTGGTCACCTAATAGTAGCAAATAGGATTTTCATAGATTTTTACAGAGATACTTTGTTATTTTTCAATTACAATTGAATACAAATACAAGTTTTTTTTTTACGCAATATTGTGTGGGAATTGAGTTTACTGGATGAGGTTAATGAATCATAATCTGTCTGTATGCCAGTGGTTTTTTGAAGCATAAATGTTTCTTATTTGATGAGAATCAATAGAAGAGACCAGATTTAAAGGTCATTTCATTAAATTATCTATGGATTGAATTATTGAATGTCTATTGATCTATGATTTTAGCAATGAATGAGGGTTTGTTCTTTTTGAATCTTTAAATTATTTATGATATGTGATTGTGATGGTTAAACTAAGCACCATAGATGCATGCAATAGTATGGATTGTTCTATAAATTGTATCATGTTATGGTTTTTTTGATCTATTGGAGAAACATTCGTTGTTGAAAATATATGTCTAGATATTAGATAATTTTTATTCATGTTTCACTGATGTATGCCCTGATCTATCTTTTTCTTTTTGTTTAAAACCCCCTATTGATAAGTATAGATTGATGAATCTGTATTGCTTGCATTCCTTATTACCAGCAAAGGCCCCTTGAATATTACAGTTGCATGGACCAATTGAGTGACACCAGACGGTTGAGAACCAACTACCAGGACCTTGGGAGTTAGGCTACTATATGTTGTCTTTCTTTTTCAGGAGTAATAGAGTAGAGATATTCCATTTAACGTTGTTTGTGTCATTTTCACCATCAACACAATGTTGTAGAAGGAGACTTAGGAATAAAGTGGGAAAATGAGTAAAGTTGCATGTTTTGATTGGCTTGTCCGATTGTAACCAAGGCATCATCCTTAAGTTCTTTGACCACAACTGAATCTAGTAGAAGCTCAACTTTCTTGCTATCTCCAAAGTGAGTGATTTGGTAGATTGAAAGAAGATTGGTGCTCAAGTTAGGAACATAGAGAACATCCTCAAATGTTTCATCATCCATGGTAACCGAACCTTTTCCTTCAACATCCACTTGAGTATCATCACATATGAAGATGTGAGGTACCTTAGATGGCTCCAAAGAAGAAAACTGCTCCCTTGTAGAACCCATGTGATGAGTAGTACCCGAGTCAAGTAGCCATTGTTGTGAAGGATTTGTAGTAGCCATAAATGCTTTCCCTTTTTCTTTTGATTGTGAGGAAGTGGAAGGAGATGAATCCTTATTCTTGTAGGCAGATGGCAAATTGATGTTATTCTTCTTGATGATGTTTGTCAACTCATCAATTTGCTTATTGTGGCAATGATGCTCATCATGACCAAATCTCTTGCAATATGAGCAAGTTGGTCTCTCCTTCTTGCTTGAATTTCCCTTGTTAGGAGAAGGGGAAGAATTCCCTTGTTGTGGAGAGGATGATTGTGCTTTATCTTGTTGTGTCTTTGGCTTAAACTGCTTCTGCTTCTTATTGGAACCCTTTCCTTGAGTCCCTTGATTCCCTTGATTAGCCACCAAAGCTTTTGACTTTGAAGACTTGAGAATCCCCATGCTTATCAACTTTGCTTGCTCTAACATCAACATTTCTATGAATGCATCAAATGATGGTAGAATGAAAGAACTACCCACTGTCAAGCGATGGGTTTGGAAGCTAGAAACAAATGTTGCATATTATTATGGAAGCTTTTCCAACAAATTGTAGACCAATTGTGCATCCTTTTTGTCAATGCTACAATCTGTAAGTTGTGCTCTTAACTCATTTGCCTTAGTGACATAATCTTGGATTGTATCAAAATTCTTGGGATCTAACATTGTGAGATCATTGTCAAGCTGATAACCTCTAATCTCATCAACTTTGCCATACAATTGACCAAACTTTTCCCAAGCTTCTTTAATTTTTTTACACTTTTCAGTTTGAAAGATTAAATCTTTGATACATATTTCCTCAAATTTCCAAGAGCCATAGTATTTTTAGAAATGAGCATTAGGATCAGTTTTAGGATTAGATGGTGCAACAATAGTTCCATCAATATAATGAGTTAATCCTTTTTCCATCAACTTACTCCAAGCATCAATTTTCCAAGAAGCATAGTTATGTGGAGTTAACAAAGGAAATTTAGGAGAACCCATAGTAGAAAAATGAAAGAGAACAAGAGAGAGAGAGGCACAATCACACAAGACACCCCCCCAAATTCATTCAATCAAAGAATCCCCCCCCAAAAAAAAAAATATGATGATTTGGCACTTTATACTTAGTGCGTTTACAATGGCCACTTGCAAGCCAAGCAAAGTGGGCTTCTAATTTTCAATGTTTTACAACAACCTTAAATAGGCAAAAACAGACTCAAATGATTGATACAAAAGACCATATTGAGATCTTGTCCTTACAAATGCCAAAATAGGCCAAAAAAGACCAAGTGTTGAAAGT
The DNA here is from genome assembly GCA_007115665.2 of Sequoiadendron giganteum. Classification (NCBI taxonomy): domain Eukaryota; kingdom Viridiplantae; phylum Streptophyta; class Pinopsida; order Cupressales; family Cupressaceae; genus Sequoiadendron; species Sequoiadendron giganteum. The sequence goes on from CM021102.1 coordinate 824,580,402, forward strand.
ACAAATTCTAATCATAATCAGTACAAACCGATAGCACCACTGTGAAGTTCAAGAAAAATCATGCACTTTCAAAAAAATGGCACCTGAAAAGGAGTTCGTATGAGCCTGAACGAAGCCCCGAAAGTTGCAAAAATGGTGACAACTTAGCTACACCTATGAGAAACTAAATTTTCTAAAAGATTTATGCATCAAAATAAAAAATCGATCAAACCAGCATGTAGAGCACAAAAAATTAGCCCAAATAAAAAAAATTGCACTGAAAAAGGCCTCAAAATGACCAAGATATAAGCCTTTAAAGATGAATTGCAAAATAAAAAACTGAAATGGAAGGGGGGTCTAATTTTTCAAAAGAATGCTGATGTAGTGCTGACGTAAAAAAAGTATGAGGTTAAATTTGACGGCCACCTGTACGTCACCAAAAAAGTGCCCCTTGACCGGAATATGTTATTTTCTGGCCAGTATATGCTCAAAATCTTAACTGGACAAAATCTTGCAGAGATTCTCAAAATATTTTTTAGGAATATTCTCTGGCCACGTCGGGTTTTTTTTCTGTCGGTTTAGAGATTACCAGCTGCCGGAGATGCTTTTATCGGTTGCTTGAGTATTTGCCAGTTTTGGAATTATCGGCTGCCTGCTAGAGCTGTGTGGTGTCTGCGGGGGCCACAGTTGTAGGCAACGTGGCTTCTTGCAATAGGTTGCGGTACGACGAACAGTACAATCTACGAACTGTATAGGTCTGCAGACTAGTAAAAAAAAATTTTTTTTGTTTTGGAATTTTTTTGAAAAGCAATTTAATTTTTTTTTTTCAAAATGATTTTTTTTTTTTAAATTTCAAATTTTTTTCAAAAATAATTGTACCGTCGCCCTGCAATAATGTCGATCCGTGCGACCGAGGAGGGGAAATTTTTTCCAGATGGCTCTGAGCAAAGTTGTCCAATTTTGACGAATTGACAGTCGATCTTAGGGTTTTTTGCCCTTCTGGATGCGATGGCAATGTCCTTTTTGGTTGAAAACGCTCTGAAAATATGGCTACCTCTTGGATCTGGCAACCACCTCCGATCTTCAAACCCTTGTAGATTTGACCTCCAATGTCCAACTGAGACGAAACAAAAGGCAAATCTAACTTTCTTGGACACTCTAGATGTAATGGTGAGCTCAAATCTGATGCAACAAGCTCCCAAAAGGCACCTACAATACAAGGCCAAAAATGGAACCCCCCCAGAATCTGGTATTTCTATGAAGAATATGCAAGATTGCACTCAAGATCTCCCCAAAATGACAATCCAAAGGCACTCCAATAGCTCTGATACCATGTAAGAATTGGCTATGAAGGTAGGCACCCAAGATCTAGAGGCCTAATGGAAGCACAAACATAAGAGAGATAGAAACAGTACGAAAAGAATAAGTTGTATTCTGCCAATAAAGAAAATAGAATCAATGTACAAATGTAGTAGAGACCCCTTGGTTATATAGCCAAGGTGAGAACATAGGAGGGCATAAGATTATGACAAGTGTCGTAATCTTATGACATGAGACAACTATGAAAAGCTATCACTCCACCTAGAAAGTGGAAAAGTGATAATGTGATAATCACCACAAAAGGTGGATCTACCACAAAAGGTGGAGAGGTAATCACATGATATGTACACGAAAGGTGGAAGTGATAAAGTAATAACATGATAAGTCCACCAAAAGTGGAAAATCTCCAACAACTCCCATGTGGTTCCTAAGTAAACTTAACTAAGGTGTAATAATGGCCTAGGACAAGGTACAACACAATTAATTACACCAAAAAGGTGAGATTCTGTGATTTTATGACAACTTTGACAACTTTTGCAAATTTGTAGATCTTGCACTTCAAAATGTTTTCAAGTCTTCTTCAACCTAAATCTGCAATCACACACATAAGAGAGAAAAATGTTTATTTTGGGGTGAATATGGGTTTACCTTGGTCAAACCTTGAATTGAAATAATGCATGAAAGAGGGAATGAAGAATGAACAAAGCTATGCTACCACTCAACAAATCCTTGAATGAAACCTTGATAATGGAGATCTTGGGAAGACTCGCAACTTGCATGAAATGGCTCTTGACACTTGAATCTTGCTTGATATGATACTTTGAATGCTTGACTTGATCATGAAATCTACATCACGATGTTAGCTCTAAAAACATGCATGATGCAAGAATACTTTGACATGTTGAATAGATCTTGAATTCTACAATAAAACTCTAATATATCTGCTCTTGAATGCCTTTAATTACTCTTGAAATTCTCTTGCAAGTCTCATAAATTTTCTCATGAAAGTCTAGGTGAAACATAGTGAAATAATCTTGTATTTATAAGTATGTATCCATAATTTCTCGAAATTCAAATATCACAAATTGACATTGAATTATGGATTTGAAATCATTAAAATACCACCAAAAACATATGTAAATTTAGATCCAAAGGTTTAGGGAGGACCCATTCGCCCATGGGCGAATGGGTCCCAGGTTCATAAACCTGGAACACACATTGCTTGATGTAAAGTGTTATGTTTAGGCATTAATTATTGTTAGGTTTCCTCTTCAAAAAATGTAATTTAATAGGCTGAGAAATGAATTAAAGGGATAATTAAGGCATAATTAAGCTCAATTAATTAAGAGGGCCCAAATTAGTGTGTAAATGTAAAGGGGTACATTTGGCAACATTAAATTAAGGTATTATTATGTCCAATTTAATAAGGAGGTCCCACACAAGTGAGAAAATGTAAAAAGGTTATATTTTTCTACACTACCCATTTCTACTTGTGAAGATTAGTTCCACAGTTATAGATTTGAACTAGGGTGAATCACATCATGAAAAATCAATTCCTTGTGTCTTAAACACCATTTTCCCATCATGGATCCGACTAAGTATCACATTTAAATTTATTTTGTTTAATAATTATTATTTGTGGCCATGTCTCATTTATCCAAGTTAATTGGGTGTGCATTTAATTGTGTTATTTATTGGCCTATACATTTTATGTAAAGGAGTGTATTTACCCCCATGTATATAACACCCATCAAAATTAATAATCCCAATTTAAACTAGCATAGATATTTTAAATAGATCTATCTAAAAATTATTGAGAAATATCAATTTCAAGATGAGTGTTTAACATATGACATAAGTCTAATATAAACACCTCAAAACTAATTTATATTGATATATTTTATATAAATATGTGTAATAGTGAAATTAATATACTCATTCCATTTCCCATTTAGTTTTATGCTCACTTTGATGGCAATGCCTTAGTGCAATAACATATCAACAAGTGGTATAATCTTGTATTAGGTTTGGATTATGGATTGATCGTTATCCATCTTAAAGTCACCCTTACAAATCCCATTGCATTTGATACCTATTCATCCCTATTGGAATTATTTCATAAATCCACTCACTACCTTGAGAGCACCATGTTAGCCTTATAGACCACTTCTATGTGACTTTGTATTGATCTAGTTCAACCTCAATGAGCACAAGACTGATCCCTATATCAAAGAAAATTAAATTCATATTCAAACTTTCTCACCCCTTTCTACTAGTTGCTATGAGCTAACCTAGCATGTGTTTTCATGTGACATGTTGCTATATCGTCCTATTGAAAGACATTTATAATATTTGACCTTGGAGATAACCACTCAAGATCAAGAAGGCCTAACACAAATCACAAAGGAGATCAACATAATAATTATATTATTTTCAAATAATGTAAATACACGGGACAACTTAATAGATTAGGTTGCTCATATGAGAGATATAAATGGGTATATATAGAATACACAACAAAGAGATGTGTGTGTAAAACCAATGTGGGATAAAACATATTTAGTCACACGTGTACATCTCCCCTAAATTAGAAAAGTACAAGTCATATGATGCAATCACAACACACTCAAGTAGATACCTACTTAAGCAAGCTTATCTTATGCTAGGTTCACATAATGCAATAAATAAATTAACTAAATGCAAGAAAATAAAATAATCCACCAAAAACCCCCATAAATGTAGCTTAGGTAGGTAGGATAGGTTGACGATGGGCCCTAAAAAAATATGTGTAGCCATATTAGGTGACCACATGCAAAATGATTTTCTCAAAGAGAAGAAAAGGCTTGAAATATTGTAGAATAAAAATCCCCTCAAGTGAAAATGAAGTGAGAAAGGCCAATGACCCCACTTGAAAGACTATGAAGGATAAAACCTCACACAAGAAAAAAATCCCCTAGAATAGAGAGAAGAAGAGAGACCATGCAACCCGTGATCAATATATAGGCTCCTGTATCGATGAAGGATGTTTGACATAAAATACTAAAAATGATCTAGGATCACTAAACACCATTCCTCCCCCTAAAAAGAAATTAATCCAAAGCTATATGTAGAATAACTCCCCATTCTAAAGAGGAATATGCAAGAAATTGATATCTTTGGAAGCTATTCAAATTTTATCATGCTACTTTTGAAAGATGTTACAATCAAATTAGGGGTCCCATGCCAACTAAATAAAGTGATAATCTACAACCACGTGTAAAAAATGAAAAATACATACCAAAGATGAGGATGATGCCTCCAAAAATAGTTCAAGCTTCTCTAAACCAATCCTAAATTATGATAAATTTTGATAGGATGAATTCAGTAATATGCAATATTTATGTATAGTAACCATGGATGTATGGTGCTCAACATAATAAATACAACTAAATTGAAGAGAATTTAATACTCATGTAGAATATGCCAACATGAATGATTACTAAGTCATATTTTTTAACTCATGAATATCTATAAAATTTAATTGTAGACACATAAATAGGTGGAGAAGGAACATGCAGGTTTGAATGTGCTCTTATGACATCCATAGAAGATGATACAACTTCACAATATTTGTCATTGAAGAGAAGATGATTGTCTTGAATAGTGTTCTCCAAATCTACAAGATCAGACACAAAAAAATATAGATCTAACAAGAATTCATTCCAAGGAGTTGTATTTAGAATACCATAAATTTCCTACTGAATCAAATCACTATAAGTTGTGGTTGAAGCAACAATGAACTTGGTGGAAGCAAAAGATGATGATGATGATGAGATCGTAGTGCTTGTCAATGTTAGAATACACTACTTATCGTTAGATGATGTGTCCAAACAATATGTTTGAGTATGGACATAAAAATATATATACTAATGGTTGAATACAAGACTCCTTACCCTCAAGATGTTAACTCATAGATAAAGAAGATGAAACCTCTAAATCAACCACATGAGTAATATATGCCAAAGAATCAATAAGAGACTCTATAAAAGGAAAAAAAACATCAAGAGAAGCCTCTATGTCATCATAACATTAAAAATATCCCCATCTAGCAAGTTGCTTAGTTATATTATAAAAATATAGTTGGAATTCATTGAAGGGTACTAGAAAATCCATAACAAGATCCTTTAGAAATGCAAGTTCATTTGGATCTCCATGTACATCTCCCAGGTTTTGGCCCTGTATAAGCGTGAATTTGAACCCCTAATGCAAATTCCCTTTTACCCCCTTACACTTTAGAAAACCTAAGGCGAAGGCTTAATTCCACTTAAGCCCACTATCCACATTCCACTTGGCGCCTATTTTGTGTGTTGGTGGAGGCATTTCTGTTGGGGACGCCTGTGCAGTACATAGATGTCTGTGCGACATGCAAACATGCCTGGTAGATTCCTGCAGCTGAAGTTTGTAGAGATTGGAAGTCGAAGAGTAGTGCCTCCCTTCGGCTGACTAACTTGAATATGGCCCTTTTTCATCCTTTCCTTCATATTCTTGACCATTCCATCCATTCAAAGGTTTTGCAAGATTAATTTGAGCATTCTCTCCACTCCATTCATTCATTCAAGCTTTGTAGCAACACTTTACACTCCATTACAATAATCTACCACTCCATCACTCCGATAGTGTGAGCGCAGAACAAACACCATTACAACAAAGGCTTGAGTTCTTCTCATTTTCTTCTCCACAAGCCTTGAGCACTTTGGACAGAGGTGGTAAGCTCTTCTCATCTCCTCTATCATCTTTGTTTGCATAAGAACGTACTGTTTTGTAGTGTCTCTTATTTACGTAGCTTGTATTCTCTTCTTTATCTTTATTCCTATTGTTGCAAACTTAGCTGTCCATGGAGGTGGAAACACCAAAATGGGGGTTTGATTGAGGTAGGCCCCTAAATAGCCCCAACATTTCCCCCTTTTTTGTGTGCAGATGGAGTGATTTGGAAGCAAGCTGGCAAGAGGATTGTTATACATAATTATCTTCGTCACCCTTGCGGTAATATATTTCTTTTATCACACACGTATTTATATTTCATTCTTCTTAATCTCATTCTGCTGTTCAAGAAACCTTAAACTAGGCTAGCAGTCTTTTCTTGAGGATTTAACCTCGTCTCTCTAGTTTTCTGGTCATACGGACATCGACGTGCTTGTGAGATGCCAGTGCACCGCACTATCATCCCAAAACCACACTCCTATCCTTTGATAGAGAGCTACCTGAGACGTAGAGTTGACCTTAAAAAATGACTCACCTAGTCTCCCTTCAGTTCTCAGGATTGCATAGTGATCAAAGGACTTCATAATCCTCATCATCCTCATCCTACCCATCCTAACCTTCCTTTAAATTGAGGTAAGTTAGGGCAACCTTTCTGCTCTTGGCCTTTCATGACCTGGGGCCTTGCAGTGGTTGGTCCCCCTCTCTTATAGGCCCAAAGGTCACAAGGGAAATCAATGTGATTAATTATCCACATAGTGTTGATATCAACACAAAAATCAATTAATCTCATGACATGCTCATTCTCTTCATGCTATACATCCTTTGAAAAATAGTTTGGGAAAAAGTCCATAAAGATGGGGTAAGAGATGAAGCCACCTAAAATGCTTTATGTTTTCATTTTGTTAGGACTTATAGTTTTATTTTTTCAATATAATAATAAAACTATGAACTTTTGAGATACTCAAAATTATCTCCTCAAATTAGTCCCACAATAGATCAATCAAGAAACTAACCATCAAAGGCAAATGAAACCACATGATTATCCCAAAATTATACAATCCTGAAATCCACCAACACAAAATGATTTTAATACTTTATATTTAATGCATTCATTACCACTTGCCAAATCCAATACAAATTAGTATTGATCTCAATATGTCACAAATGTGAAAATAAAGCTATACTACTAAAACTATAGATTTGTTTCAATCTACAATATATAACAAGATATAACAATTTTCTCAAAGTGTACGATAGAAAAATTAGTTGAAAAATTAGAATTAGAGGTCAAATTTAGAAATGATATCTTGTGTAGTATTAAGTTCCAAACATTTATTATGAACAATTGTTGGAAAGATTTTGAAGTCCTCTTTCCAATGAGTCTAGAATCATTTTTTGAGATTTGTGTGAGGTGTACAATCTTATTAAAATAAATATTTTTTTGAAAAAACTCAAACAAAATAATTTATTTGGGGTTCTTGAGCCAAGTACTCTAATTTTGATGAAATGTTATTTGATCTATGAGTATTTAGGCCATTTGTATGTGATGGCATGGCCATCTTTGACCCAAAATGCTCCAAAAAAATGACAACCTACTTGATCTTGTAAGCACCTCCTAAATGAAAACTCTATAAAATATAGCCTTTAATGTCTAATTTAAATGCAATAAAAGACAAAATTTACAATCTCAAATACTTTGGACTCAGTGGTGAACTTCATTTTGCTTCATCAATCTTCAAAGTGTACTTGTAATATAGAGCTGCAAAGAGAAATCCCCATAATCTCGTCTTTCTACCATTTTGAAAAAAATCTCCATATCATCATTTGATGCAAGAGAATAACATACTTAGTCTCTCAAGAAAAAACCATGATTTGAAATCCTAGATCTTTAAAGAGACTAATCGAATGCTCTCAACTACTTTGATACCATATTAAGAAGTCTTAAATGAAAACATTAAAAAATTAATGATTAAATACACCCATTTTATTCATAGTATGCAATGACATGAGATGATTGATTAGATTATATTGCTTATTTTTTTTGATACCCAGGGTGTCCCCATGATGACGTATAGACCTTGCAACCTCACACCCTTGCACCTCATCCAAACCTTGCCTTGGGCTTAGATTTGTGTTGAGTCGAGGTCCAGACGAGGTGAGACTAATCGTTGAAGGATAGGACCGCACTCAAAACAACCCACACCAATTTCATTTGGTAGAGAAAATCGATCTCGGGACCTACATGGGACAAACCCAAAGCCCTCAACCAACTACACCACCCATTTGAGCCTAGATTATATTGCTTATATGAGAGCTACACACATTTATATTTAGGATACACCACTAAGAGATGTGAATGATTGATTATATTAGATTATATTGCTTATATTGATTAGTTACATGTATGCACAACTTCTCCACCAAATTCAAAAAGTACAAGTCACACGATGCAAGAACAACTACCAAAGTAGATACTTATCTAAGTGAACTTATCCTAGCCTAGGTGCATATAATTCAATAAAGTAATTAACTAAATACAAGAAAATTAAATAATGCACCAACAATATTCTTTTAGCACTTAAGCACATCATAATAGAGTTAGATAATTTAATTTTTGGTAGGCTAATTATGGTGTTAGAGACCACATGATGGAATTGGATATCTAATGAAATATTTACTTTTGTAGTTAAGGGCTCGAAAGGAATCAATCGTCATCATAAAGGGCATTTGCATATCTATAAATACTCTTAAGTCTTTCTCATTGCCTTTAACGTAGTCCACCAAGTGGTTTGTCTTAAGAGAGCTTGTTTATCTATTGAGTTGACAAGCTCCACACCAATTTCTCAAGACACCATCTTAACAAATTCAAATATCTAGAAGGTGAATGTGAGTAGATCTTTGGACACACTTTCTGTCAATCTATTCCATATATTAGATCAATTTCACATGTCAATTAAACTTGAAATAGTTGGTATCAAATTCATAGAAATCATGATCAATTTACACCATTATTTGTGATAATTCAAATTCTAAAATATTCATTAGACAAGCAATTATTTTTTGATAATGTTAAAATAATTCAAAACTACATTTTCATCTTTTATGTGTAATGAATCTTAAAACTAAATATTTCAATTTTATCCTCTACCATAATTCTATCATCTAAATAATTTTTTACTAATTATATTGATTTAATTAACCTATGTAAATATGAAGAGGAATTTAAAGCATCTTATTTCTTTCCATCATGGTATTTCTAGTGCTTATAGCTTTTATTCTTATTCCCCATTCTCATCTATGCAATGAAGTATCTTTACACTAACAATTATATAATGATTGCCAACTTCTATGTTCGTGTGTTTGTGTGCACGTTACTTATGTGGATGTGGATGTGACAGACAAATTGGGCTTAAAAAGCATTTTTTATATCAAAGCTACAAAGGAATTTTATTATTCAAATCCACCACAAACATTAGAAAACACCTAATAGTTCAGAAATTGTTTTGTACAAAAATGAAAAAAATTGAAGCTTGTTCTTCAAGATGAGAACTCTTCCCCAGTTTCTGCCGTGCTAGGCATTAATGTCATGAAATATCATTCAGTAGGAAAGTAGTTTCTGCGAGGGAGATTATTTCCTGCGAATTTGTAGGCATAGTTACAAGTATTTGATCTAAGTTCTGCTCAATACCGTGAATTTGTCTGCATGATCACAAGCATTTAATCTAACTTCTGTTTAATCCTGCGAGCTTCTAGGCACAATCACAAGCATTTAATCTAAGTTTTTACGCAGGGGTTCGACCTTGCGACCGCTCTTCCATCATGTTGATCCGCACTTTGCTTTCCCGGGGCAGACAACACCACCATAGACTTCTCAATGGTTTGTTTCTCTGAAAGAAGAAATAACACATTTCTGTCTCGTAGAAAGTTAATAGCGTGGCTTGAATTTATGAGGATAAATGTTTTGCATTACGTGCAGGAAAATTGAGAGCCCTGCAATATTCTAGTGGCAGTGCGGAGACCCTGAAGACACAAGATATTCAGAGCCCTGTAGGTTTTACTTTTCTTTTTCAGGGTTTTGGAAATTATTGATATTTTTTTTTGTTAAGGCCAAAAAATTAGAATCTGCAAAATAAAACTGAAAAGGAATTATACAGTTTTCATGGCCTATCAGATTTCCATTTTTTTTCACATAAATGAACCTGCAGATTCTTCGGTAAATCGGGAACATACTTGTCCCAAACATGTCACCGTACCCCAAACCAAAAAAAAAGACCACCACCGAGAGCTGAAAATCCAAGTTTTTAATAGGAAATGACATTGGTTATTAAGGCCACGTCCTTTTCCATATAAAACTAACATATGCAAAAGTAAAGAAATGGGAAAACTTAGAAACTATTCAAAATTTAAATTAGTCCCACTTGTGAACCCCATCCTGTTTTTCCACATTAACTGACTACTTTTCTCCAGTTCCAGCCATCGACCATGGTCCTTGTTCTTGCATCAGGTCCTCCACGAAGGTGAAGATTGTAAAGTGTTTGCCATGCATGCAGAACTCTGCTAATATATCATAAAGACACTTGGAAAATTATTCTTTTGATGCTATTTATTACGACTAACAAAGAGAAACATTTAAAAAACCCAAATTTTCTGCATTTATAATTTGGAAACAAATAGTTGGTGTCGGAAATAATAAGTTGCAGGATCATGCCACTTCTAATTGCTAGAAAATATTGAGAAACATGGTCTAAATAGGTAAATGTTGTTTGAGTTAGCCTTTTAGGACTGTTGGTAGAGTAAGACAGCTTCAGTTGAACCCACATACAAAAAGTGTAATATTGTGCGTCATGTCTACTGGCAAAAAATAGTAGTCTTAATTTTAAAAAGTAAAACACATGTAGGATCTTTTATGGAAGAAATTGAATGTATTTGTATAAGCAGACAGAAGTAGTGTAACTGAGATTTGAAAGAAGGAAGAAGTTAATAAGGGATTGTGTCTTTTTGATGCATGCTATTCATGCGTAGGTTATTTTGTTAACTTGGTGGTTTGTGACTTATTTGGTTTGTGGTTTTCTTAATCCTTCAATCAGAAGGTGGCTACACACCAGGTGTTTGTTTGGGTTTTTGTTATTTGAAAAAATGCATATGATCTTTGTAATGGTGGTCTTGATGAAATTATTTGTATGTTGTAATGTTCTCCAAATTTATCATTCAACTCTCTTAACAACCATTGAAATCTAAATAAGTCGGTAATTTTATCAAAAAATCTTAAAAGCAAGGTACAATCTTGTCCATCCAACTGTAGTCTAGTGGTTGAGAATTGGAATAGGTTGACAGCTTGCAAATGATCCAGATTCATGTTTGTTTTTCAAGAAGCTGAGAGTTTGACTCAAGGAATTTAAGGAATTCAATCAAGTATACCCTCTGTCTAATCAAAGAGTGTTAACCTCAACAGTTTTTTACTTTTGGTGTTTCGTAATGGAAATGTGGTAATTTCTTTTTTAGAAGTTGAAAATCACTGCAGCTACAATAAAACTAAAAATTGCTTTAGCCCTTGGAGTCTGGAAGATTTCTAGAAATAGGGAGCCATTTTAATCTAAACCAAGTAACCTAATCAGGCTGGAAAAACTCTCTGTGCAGGCCATTATATGTTGTATGCCAAAAAATAGAGAGAGCACTGTTGTGAAGATTACTGTCATCATCACTATGATTGCCATTTTTTCTTCTGTAACTCCCAAAATTGAAATTGCTTCATTTTAATTCACAAACCAAAAGGTTTGGAAGTCATCAGTTCAATTCCATTCAAATTTGGGTTTTCTGTTAATTTGATTCTGTCTATTGGCAGGATTCAGAGCCAAATTTGATTTCCAATAGTTCAGTTGAAACCTTCAAGGGTGACTGATATATTCCCATTAGGCTGCCCTTTCCTTGCACCATGGCCTCACTGATTGTCCTAAACAATCTCCCATCATTTCCGCTAACTACATCATTCCTTCTTTCTCTTATCTTTCTTCGTCAAATCTTATTCTCTGTTATAATTATTTCCTCTTCCTTATTCATCCCACATCCCTTATTTATTTTGTTCAACCCCCAAGCATCATACTTAATTTGTATCAGCAATCATGTCTTTTTGGATCTCCTCCCTTCTCTATTCCATCTCCTTAGTACCTAGCACCCTGAGTGCTGGCGCTTAGTGTGCACCACCACATTTCTCCATAATAATGTCTTCATCATGGATAGGTAAAATATAAATCCAAAATTTTCACTCCTCCTTGGTTCGAGTTATCACTAATTCCTTCCTTTGGTTTGAGAAATTGCAGACCAGAAGTCTGAGTTTGATCTATGCCAGTGTTGTATTTACCTTAGTGTGATGCATAAGGAAGAAGAACATAACATATGTGACAAAGATCATAGGACAAAACAAAAGAAAATATATATGCTCATTCACCATTTCCACGTACATAGGATACTATAAGTTCTCCATTAAATTCATCATAATCTCATTACATAAGCTTTTTACATAATCTATTATACTCTTATTTTACTGTTACATTCATTGCATTCTAGTAAATATTCTTCTTTTCTCTCTTTCACATTACATTGCATATTTCACGCATACACCTATGTGGTATGGTTATAGTACTATTATAGCCTTTCTAGATATAGGGACATGTCCTTAGGCCTGTTCTTTCATAGCAATTCTCTTTGGAAGCCATTGCAAAGTGTCTTCTCGTGCCACAAAGCCACTTCTCTATTCTTTCAGTGACTTCTGTTGCATCTTGTTCCTAGAGAATATTCCTATCTGATTCTAGACTTTCGCACCCTTGCGGGCTTTCACCATTGGCCTCCATTAGGCTGCCCTTTCTAGTTTTCTACCTAATGGGAATAGATCAGCCACCCTTGCTGGTTTTCAACTAAATTGTTGGGAATCCAAAGTTGGCTTTGAATCTTGCCAATATTCTCCCCCCACTTAAATCATTGCCTCATCCTTGATGTATCTCTCCAACTTCACAAACCTTAAGGGACTCCTTATCATTGCACCACAAAAAAAGCCGAACCATTGGTTTAGAAAAAAACCTTATTTGTTATTGCTTCGCAAGAGTGAAGATCCAAAATAATTGTCATTATGACAAATGTCTAAAACAAAAATTCTCAAAACTGAGGAATTCATGAAAAAAGAATATTCTTATATGTAATTTCAAGTTGATCATATAATGTATTCTAGGAAGAATTGGCCTATTGGTCCATTCCAACATTCTTGGAAACTCCAACGTTCTTGAAGAGCATCTACTTTTCCAAAAAGAAATTCTGATGGTGGCAGCAAGTTCTTGGAGCCAAGACAAGCACAAGAATACCTTTGTGTGTGTGAATTTGACATTCTAGGGGCACTCCAAACTTCTTGGAGTAGTCCATCATCCTTGGAGAGCGCCAACTTTCAAATCATGTCAACTTTCAAATAGACAGTTGCCTTATGCACTTATGGTGTTGGTGGTGATGTTAGCAATTATATTTGGCTTATTTTAATATCTTCTGTTATTTCTCCTTCTGAGTTTGGCTCTCTGTCTATATCAACCTTAGGAATTCTTCCTATTGAATATTATGCTTTGAACAAATCTTCTTCTGCATCTTCTTCTAAATGCATTTCTTCAATGTATGCTTGTTCCATTCCTACATTTAGTGGTATTGAAACAATTTGAGTTGGGAAATTGCTTGCATTAACAAGAAGAGAGATTACAAAGCACTGAAGATATTAAATGAACTGACCTACTGCAACTAACTACAATTGTACTTTTGGCTTCTAGAGCGTGCTCCTGAGAATCATTGGAATCAACAAGTCTATACAAACCATGATCCTCAAGTCCCATAGCAATCGTAGTACATGTCTCCTTATCAACAATGTTAATGCTGAGAAGCCCTTGAATCAATATACCAGGCAAAAGATTGTACTGGATCTGCTGTTCTCTTGGCCATAAAAGCATAGAATGCAGATTCTTTTTGCTTAGAGTGCTCTGCGACATTTGCTTTTTTATTGAGACCCTCCTTGCTTCTTTTGTTTAGAAGCCAATCGAATTCGACAATCAGCCTTCATGTGACCTTATTTATGGCAATTATTGCACTGAACGTTCTTCTTCTTGCTGTCCTGAGAAGAACTAGAGCCTTTCGGTTGAGAAGATTGAGCCTTCCCTTTGTTCTTAGCAAAAGATTTGGCAGAGAATGCTTGCTTTGTGTAGGTGGAACTGGTACTGCTTCCAAACTGTTGTCGCCATCGATCCTGCTGCAAGAGCTTATTGCAAAGATCTTCAAATTTGAGATCAACATTGGTGAAGGTGATATTCGGTGTCTCGATGAAATGCTCATACGAACATGGGAGACTCTTCAGAGTAATGACCACCATATCTTCTTCCTCCATTGTTCGACCAATAGCTTCTAGCTGGTCGTGAATCTCCTTTATCTTTGTCAGATGCTCTTGGAGAGAAGTCTTCTCGTCCATCATTATCAAAAAGAGCATGTTCTTAAGAAAGAACACACGACTCTTATCTGATGTTTCATGGAGGTCCTTCAAGTACGTCCAGACCTCAACAACTGTTTTGCTTGACGACACTTGTGGCAGTTGGTCGTCAATTACTAAAAGCTTGATGAGCATTACAACTTCCCGGTTGTGCTCATCCCATTTGTCCTAGTCCTTTTCGACTACAGTGGGACGAGGTGAGTTCCCCAAAATGACCTGATCGAGGCAACGATATTCAAAGATTGTAAGCATGTGTTGCTTCCAGGTGTTGTAATTCTTCCCATTGAACTTCTGGCTGCTTTCGAGCATTATATTTGTTAGAGATGTCATCATGTACTCTGAAGTCAAACTGGTGAAGGCACAAAAAAACACTGCAACAAAAACAAGTTCTGTAGGACAAATTTCAAAGTAGAAATCGAAACCCTAGCACGAATTTTGAGAAATAAAACCAATGTAGAGTTTTTAAGACAAAACCTAAAAATTATGAAGAGTACCCAAAAAATGTCACTGAAAACCCAAAAAAAATTCTGAATACCAAGAAAATTTCGGCAACACCCACTTGCACAAATTTCAAGGCACGAAAAACAAAGGAGCCAAAAAAATCTGAAAACAACCCAATTGAGCTCTCAAAAAACCCACCAAGAATTTGCAATCGGAATTTTTTTTCGACTTCAAATGATTGGTCAAAACCCTAGTTGAATTGGTAGAAACTCTAGGCGGCCATGGAAGCTCATAAATTTTTAGAAAAATGGCATGAAATCATTTGAAATCGCAGCAGAAAGAGGGCAAAAATCCTAGCTGTCGCAAGTATAGATGAAGGCATCCATCTGAAGCTCAGAATCGAATAGAAAAAAATCCAAAATTCGTGCCCAAAGTCGTCTACAAACTGCGTTTGAGGAAAGACTGGAAAATAGCAACAAGAGAAGGAGAAATCACGGCCAAAACAGGTGAAACACACGCCCAAATGCAAACGAAGATGCGTCCAAGAAGAGGAAGAACGGCGACAGAAGGAGAGTAAAAACGTGCTCAGAAAAGCCACGAAAATCCCTTCAAAATGTAGATAGATTAAAAAACGCATCCTCAGAATACACACGAAAAACCTAGCACGAGCAGCAAATGAATCACGTGACCAAAAGGGTTTTGAAAATCACGAGTTAAGCAAATGAAAACCCTAGCATGATTTTTAGCAAAAAACTCCCACGATTTTTTTAGAAGGGTCGAAATTTTCAATGAGTAAATACTCACGAAAATCTCAAACAAAGCCCTCAAGTTTTCCTTTTAGCAGAATAATTTCAAATTTTCAGAAGAGAGGCACCAAGAAAAGATTCTTTGAATTTTTTTTTTTTTAAAGAAAATAAATTCAAAACAGAAAAAATTCAAGTTGCCTGCTCTGATACCATGAAACAATTTGAGCTGGGAAATTGCTTGTAAATTGCTTGCATTAACAAGAAGAGAGATTACATTATATAGAGATTACAAAGCACTAAAGATATTAAATGAATTGACCTTTTGCAACTAACTACAACTGTAGACATTTAAGATGTCTACAAACCTCTACCTACTCAGTTACTGTAGACATTATATTATTGACCATTAACAAAATAGAGATATATTAAATATTATCCTAACAGGTATATGTGCCATTCTCCCATCTCCTTGAAGGATGATATCTAGAAACCATTCCAGGTTCAACAAAACGGTACGAGGGTCAAGTGGTGCATGCATATCTATTACTTCAAAATCTACTTTTCTTTTGATCCTCAGGAGTTTTGCTTCCACATGTCTCCATGTCCCTACAGTGCTTCTAGGATTGCCATCAGCTAAGGCTATATCTTAAGGAGTTTCATATAGTATTGGCTTCACTAGTTGCTTTGAAATGTGTTATTAGGCATGATATTTACATCAGCACCGAGGTAAACAAGAGCTTCCTTCAGTAACCTCCCATTAATTTTAACATCAACTAGGATAGGGCTCTTATTCTATTTCTTTGAAGTTTTCACTGTATTTCTGACCTTGCAGTTTTATTGCACTTATTGTAGTACTTGAAAAATTGTTTCAGTTTTTTATTAGATTTTCTTCTTCTGCCAAGTTGGCCGACTCCTTGAGCTTTTATACCTCTTTTTTTGAAAAGTAGGTCTTCCAATTCTCTTCTTTTTTGTTCTTCTTGGATAAGTCCTCATGGATTTTTCAACTATCATATTGTGCTAAGTTGCTGGTTCTGGTATGGATCCTGGTTCGGGTTCATGGATTAGGCAAAATTGTTTTTGGGGCTGGGTTCGTCCATACGAAAACCAGGTAAAACTTATATATATATATATATGCAGACTAAAAACAAGAATTAAGTTTAGAATACCACATAGCATAATATAATCATCAAAACCACCATAAACTCTACTGTCATTTAAAACATAAATGATAAATATTATAAAATATCTATTATTCATAATTCAAGTTCAACAATCAATTTTCAATGTCATAAATATGGACAGATGAATTATATGAGTTATATATTTGCTAAAGGTGTATGTTTTGCTTCATTTGCCGGCAGCACTTTTTACATCTTAATGTTATTTTCCAGAGCAATATTGGCTAGAGCCTCTAAATCTAGTCATGATTATTACTAGATGGTGTAATTTCTAATGAACACTACATTACTTCTGATCAGACTTTAAAATTGACTGATATATTTTTAACAGTCTTCAAGGTTTAAATGGAAGAAATTCAAGGTTGAAGATCATAAAATAAAGTTGATCATAGAAATTTAGAATACAATAAAGACACTATTCAAGTGTCAATGCTGCGTAGATAAAAATTGAGTTGGAATTCCTGCCACTGGATTCTTGCTGACCTCATTTTAGGCAAAGTTTGAGAGCATATTAGCCCTATGCTACATGATTCAAGTAAAATGTTAAGAATATATTGTTCCGCTTCGAAAACCTGAATAGTGGCACGTTAATTTTGCTAGAGAGAATAAAATGATAGTAAAACCATAGAAACGGGTGTCCCAAGGTTCATTACAAATTAGGATATGCCCCAAGCTGTGGAACATTTTATAGTTTGAACACATATTTGATGTCACCAATAGTTTACATACAACCATCTTTACATGATTCTAGCATGTGATCAGAATCATGCACCTTAACAATTCCTAGATTTGCCAAGGTTCCTCCAGATCCTACCTGGGTTCATCCCCAACTCCATTTTGCCTGATGCAAACCGAATCAATAGTTGAATCGAACCCAGATCCGGGTCCGGCCAGTCTGCAAGAGGATTTGGTAACATAGATATTGTGTTTTTTTTAGTAGGATACTGTACTTATTCTTCCTCGGAGTCTTCTTGAACTCACTTTTTGGTGCAGGGGCACCCATGAGTTCATGCCTCCAAGAGGCAAAAATAATCATTTTATTTTGGTTTTTGTGTTTTCCTCATGTAATAAGATCCTTGTGGATCATTTCATGTTTGTAAGAGTCTAGATGAGGTCCTAGGAGGATAGGTGTTGTCAAATTGTCAAAAATGCAAAAAGTGTAAATGCTGTCATAGTTGCACAAAACAACTTTTGCTTTTGTTGTCAAAGTGGAAGGTGAATGGTTGGAAGTTGAAATTTAGTTTGTAACTGTTGGGAATCTATTGGAAATGCCTTAAAAAGGCTTTGTAGGGTCAAAGACATGGTTAGAGAGGGTGGTTGTTGAATATCTTGAAGTCGGAGCAATAAAATACCTTTGTTTTTTGAAAATCTGAATGTGTTTCTTTGCTTTGTATGTGATTGTACGGATTCATACTGACCTACAATCGATTGGGGATGAATCTACATTAAATGTACTTTTTGTTGCACTTGATGTCATTGATTTTCATTAAGATTTGTTCAAGTTAGAGCAATTTTACTCTAAACTACTTGAAACCCTAGTTAGGGTAGCTTGAAGTAAAGAAAAATAGAAATCTCTTCATTCCTTTGGTGAAAAGCTCTCAAACTCGGTGGAAAGGATTGTAATAGCATGTAATTTGATTCGTCAAAGTGGCAGAGACAAAGGAATGGAGGTTGCATGCGTGGAAGACAATTGAAGGTCTGCTACCTTATTGAAATAGGCCTAGTTGCAGATTGGGAAAGTCAGTTTTTAGCCCTCTCGTTCCAAAACAACCCTATTTGAATTTGAGATATGTTGTATAAAGCCCAAATGGGTATCTAGAACCGTGTTTACATATTTGAGATCATGTCTACAATGAAAGTTATGACCAAAAAACTCAATTTGCTGCCCCACCTTCAAGGCCTAGAGAAGTAGGACAGTCAAAATTAGGGTTTGTCCGTACAAAACAACCCCCCCTCATTTTGGGATATGTTAAATAAGAGCCAAAAGGGTATCTGAAACTGTGTTCACTTTGTCGATATCAGGTTTGCCTTGAAGGTTGTGTCAAGATTTGTCATTTTGGAGTACTACTAGGAATTAGGTCTATTTGTAAAGGAATGCCAAGTAGTTTGGGAAACTTGAGTTCTTGTGAGTCATTGTTGGTTTGCACATGTTATTTTAACATTGTCTAAGATGTCTCAAGCGTTGGATGAAGGGTTTGAAGCACTGGTGCATTATTGGAGTTTTGTGGCATTGAAGGAGCATTAGCCCATTTGTTGTGAAATATGGTATCAATTGCCTAAGTTAACCTTGCTCTGCATCACTTTTTCTTGCAAGTGTCAACTCGTCCTTGAGTGATCATTGTAGCTTGTTTTTTCTTTTCTTCTATTATTCTGTGGCTTCTTTCCTCAATTTCTCCTTTCTAAAAGCTTGAAGCAAAGAGGGGGGAGAGATGGATTTTTAGCTTTTCCTAAAGTTGTATGCTGAATTCCTATAGAGGATGGAAGCTCAATTGTTGCCTTGTTCTTGGAAGCTTAATTTGTCTTGTTTGATTGCTTCTATATGTGGTCTTCTGGATGCATCAAAAGCCCACTTTCCAAATTTGTTGACATATCAGACAAAGATAATTTACTTTCATGATAGTGCATGTTAATCAAGTCTATGTTGTCTCTAAAGTTAATTTCTCCAATCTTCTTATTCAATGTGTAGTGCAAGGGAGCAATATGTTATGAAACCCACATTTGTGGAGGCACTCTCTTGATTTCATTGTCTCCCAATATTAGACCCTTGCATCATTAGCCGGGCAAAGTGATGTTTAGCATGCTGATATTATATCTACAAAACCTCATAGCATATGTAAATTAGCTTGAACTGCTTTTTTCTTCCTTCAATTATTTTTGTCTTTAATTTCACACATTTAGCTTAGTTCTTCTTTTCCACATGCGTCAGGCTAAGTAACCATGGTTGGAGGGGATGGTCTCAATTGGTTGCAAATTACATTCAAATCCTACACATTGTAGTCGGTGTACGATGTCTATTATTATGCTTTGGTAATATTGGTTATCCGACTATTTATTAATTGGTTTTTGGCTTTGGGTAGTTATAAGCATCGGTTGGTTGACGGTTGTGTTCTTCTTGGCAACCGTCGGGTCCTTTAAATACATTGTGTATCATCAAGGAGAGTAGTATGATTTAGTTGGATCAACTCTGATCCTTGGCTGACCATCTGGTCTTCTTCTGTAATAATTTCATGAGCAAATAAAGATATATTTTACGCATGTGTCTGGTATGCATTGTCATCTCCATTATTAATTCATGTATTTAACCTATCAGATAGAGCAGCAAACACACATGTGAGAATTAGTGGACAAAATTCTATTCCTTTTGCAATCAAATTGGTTATACTTTAGTCATGTACTCAAAAGCTTCAACATATCTGTATTTAGGGTTCTAATGGGTCCCATTTCATCATTGTTTTTGCATGTATGATGTACATCGTGTCAAGAGATTTTGCTTATTTTTCACATGAAACATTTCCTTGCACACTACTTCCTTCAACTCCAAACCTTGCAATGATTGGGAAAACAATCCCATATTTTTCCTACAAAACATCCTTAAATTTGGAGTAGCCAGGCTGCTTTCCTTGGGTGCATATTTCCATTGGGCTAAGTTCATACCTTTGCTGTTTTAGATTGATAGGATAAAACATACTTGAAGACACTTCGATTCCATGGCATGCTATTTCAACATTGCAATTACATGCTGGAAATATTAATGGAGAGAATATCGATCCTTGTTTCATTTTCTTTTGTCATTTCCATGATTGATACATGTATGACAACAATGCATGAACTTAGGTTGGACTTAGTATAGTGGTGAGTATTCCCGCCTGTCACGCGGGTGACCCGGGTTCGTTCCCTGGCAACGGCGCCAAATGTTTACCTCTTTGGGTATATATCAATGTACTACGTACATAGGAAGTAAACTGAATTATATGCAACACATAGATAGAATAACATAATACGATTGAATAATGAAACACTTCTATTCATTTCCAGCAAATATCAACATGTACAATTTGACTGTCATAGTATCATTAATTCCACACATAACTCCATCTGACTACATGATCCCGATACATATAGCGTTCGGCGGTGGTTGAGTAACCAACTGTTGTGCTGCTTCATAACCATAACTAATTAGGACTTAGTTACATGCCATTAACCATACTTATTCCCGCTACGACTATGGTTTTATTACCAAAGCAACCGGCCGACTACGCTAAGGCTGACTACGCTACGGCCGACTATGCTAAGACTGACTACGTTAAGACCGACTACGCTAAGGCCGACTACACTAAGGCTTTATGTCGGCTTATAGAGTGTGGCAGTTTTATATAGTCCTTACATGGGTCATTGTTATAGTAGACAGTTTTCTTTCTTCTTTATGAATATAAATGCTTTGTGTATGAGTTTATGCATTATTCTTTTTAACAAATCAATTTTTAAATACTAAGCTAAATGTCTCCTCTACCTTTGGAATGCAGCCAAAAGTCAAAGTTCTTATTGGAGGAGAATTCTTGGATTCTCAAGCACAAGAATGGATTGACGTTATCAATCCAGTGAGTTTATTTTTTTAAAATGATGTAAAAAGGGCTGTACTAGTTTGATATTTTGATATTAAATAATTTTTTATAACTATTTTCATCATGGGGTATTTCTGTTGTTCTACATTTGTCTTGTTTCCATAACATTTTATCATGGAAGAAAACTTAATTTTGATAAAATTCTAAATTGAATCCTTATGGCTTGTAAGAGTTCAAATGATTGCAATAGCTGTTCAATATTTCCATGGCAGTCATTCTTTTGTATTATGTAGGAGAATTTTTCTCAGTGGCAACATTCATATAGAAAGAACTGACAAAAGGATTATTTTCTAAAAAATTGGTTGCTTCTCATACCATTTATTATCTAACAGGCAACACAGGACATTGTCTCAAGAGTGCCATTGACCACTGCTGATGAATTTCAAGCTGCAGTAAATGCTGCAAAACAAGCTTTTCCTGCTTGGAAGAACACCCCTGTTACATCACGTCAGCGCATCATGTTTAAGCTCCAAGAGCTCATACGAAGGGATATGGTAAAAAGAGCACATGCTTTTGTCTTTTATATCTTATAGACCACAAAGTCTACTGTGTTTGAGGTCAATCTTGCTAAATAAATTTTATACCTAGCCAGCAGTATCCACCATAAATGATTTATTTCTCTAGTCACACGATTTCTACTTCTTGTTAGTTTAGTTGCAAGAAGCATAATTCATATGAAAATCAAATGATGCAGGAAAAATTGGCAATGAGTGTGACTACAGAACAGGGGAAAACTTTGGGTGATGCTCATGGCGATGTTTTCCGTGGATTAGGTAAGTTGGTTTCTCATAAATAATTAAATGCTTTATTGTACGTATGTTAAAAATCTTAATGTTTTGTACGATTTAGGTGTTCCATTTGCTTTAAGCTTTGAATTTCTTTAGTGTTTTTGTCATAGGAGATGATCATTGAGGTGTCAAGAGATGCCATAGAGCACTCCCTATAGTAAGGGGATTTTTCTCATAGGTCTTGCCATCCCCACAATGTGTAGCTACCTCTGAAATGTGTACCTTAGCTTAGGATATGCTTCTTCATTTTATAGTGGGTACAAAGAGTTTCTATATGTCAAAAACTTAGGAAAATTTGCAAAATGGAGAACGATGCCCTTTTGTCTCCAAACCAACCACTACAAGCTTGTGGCAACAAGGCTTACATAATAAAAGCCGAACATTCAAAGCATATTACTGTTGGAGAAAATAAGCTTTCTTAATATGGCAAAGGCATTCCCTCTATGAGAAATGGCTTGTGAAATAAGCAAATCGGCTGTTGATATGTACGTGTGGATGCAGCAAAACCATACTTAACTTTCTTGTCATACATTTATTTGCTTTATATTTGATGTTGGGATATTTGTCAGATGCAGAAATCATTGATTTCCTTTTCTGCTACTTTGCATTTAATGAAAATACAGGAGTACTAACAATAAGAAATGCGGGAAAACACAGTTGTCAAGTAACATAAAAGAAAGCCCACCATAGCAGGTGGTAAGAAGCACAAACATGCAGGCACGGCCATTGGGCAAATCTGCCTGTATATAAATATATATGTATATATGTGTGTGTGTGTGTGTGTGTGTGTGTGTGTGTGGGCTTGGGTATTTATGTGACTCATGCCATAAAGAAAATGTGGAAGATTTTAAATCATATGTGGGGATAATTAATTTTTTTTAGTTTTCTATAGGGCGATGTAAGTAGTAATTGTTGTTAACATTGATTACTTTGTTGACAGAGATTTGTTTAGTTGTCAACTTCACTTACTACTTAAAATTAGCTTTGTGTTGATGTTGCTTAATACTTAATAGTAATTGTTGTCATTTTGAGTGAAATTTGAGCAGGGTCTTTTCTTGACAGAGTTTTGTCTCCATTTGTTGACAGGGTTTGTTGATCAATGCAATTTCTTCCCAAGTCTTTGACCTTTGAATGCTGTTGGGAATTAAAAAGAAAAAAAGATCAGGCTCATTTTTTTCCTTAAGTGAAATTGAATGATTTTTTTCAATTCTTATGAATTAAACGAAAGGTTTATAAAAACATGTTCACTTTTTTTTGTACTTTTTTCCTTGAATATTTCAATGCACTTGCCCAAGATTGTTTTCATTTAGCATTAAAATTTAAATAAGTCTTGTTTGAATAAAATGGACATCATTGTGACCTAATTAGTGGATAGGCTTTTTCTTGTGGGCTTTCCAGTCCCCAAAATTCAGTTAAGAAAATGTTGTCTCACATCAGATAATATCATTGAGTCCTTAAAACTTTTTGATTTTATAGGAATGATTACAAGAAGTGGTTGATATTGTGTATTGCCATGTAAGTCATCCCCAGTTCCAACCAATTCTAGAGCTGGATGCGGCTGTTGAGATGTGGCCTTGAAATGCAAATGACCCAGGTTGAACCTGGCTAAATCTGATCTTTGCCATGCAATCCATCCCAAGAGCCCTGAGAAAGATGTAATGGTTGAGACCTGGCATTGCCAAGTAAATCCCTAAGTTTTGACCTTGGTTGTTGAGATGCTTTGTTGGCATTTTGCCATAAAACCCAATCCCAGTTGAAGTCTTTGTTCCCACACCTAGGTGTAATGGTTGAGACAGGTTGTTCTATGCTTACCCAGACATTACTATATAAACCACCAAGGTTCATTCACAACTTAATGATACAAAGAGACCATTGTGAAAACTTACAAGGAATTGGTTTTTCCATATACCTTGTTGTTCGCATAATAGACTCCTCTAGATTTCAGACTGTGCCTTCTCTATAAAGTCTCAGCATTTTGGTTCATGCTCGTATTTTTTATTGGCATTAACACTTTTAGAGCATTTAATTTAAAATTAAAGTTTTTTATTGACATTGACACTTTTAGAACATTTAATGTAAAATTATCAAAACTACATTAACAATATTATTTTATTTAAGTTTATATTATCATAAATATACTATATAAATTACTTACATATTCTATATAAATAATTTTTATATAATGTAAGTAATCTAATTTAATTGTCTTACTTTTAAAAATTATGGATAAATAGCAAAATAAAAATGTTATTTTTCAGAACAAGCACATAATCTACACTCGTCTACTTTAAAACATATCTTGCAAAGTGTGGAGATGAAAAATATATTCTACCTCATTTTCATAATTTACAAACATCTGAACTGGAAGTTGGCAATCCAAATTGTGTTAATGCGACTCAATTTTGAATCTTATTGACCCAGAAAATTCTCAGTGTATATCTGTTTATAACTAATTGGGAGTTCCCCTACCTGACAAGTGCCTATTGGTGTGCCCAGTGTAAAAATTATATTGAAAGAGGGCTCCTTGCATGGGAAACCGACAATTAATAGGAAGTGTGAAATTAATAATGAAAAGGTTGTAAGGAAATGTTTGAAGACATACCTTTCTTTCATTCTCTCAGCAAGCATTCTCTTTGGTAAGGGAGTTAAGTTCAATTTCACCCAAGCTTGGAATTTCCATTGAACAATCTCTTATAACTACCCACTCTTTAGTTGGACTTCTATGCCAAACCTTTCTTACAAATTGTTAGCAGCATCATTCAGCATGACTATCTCTAGTATTAATGATCTCATGGTGTGACAATTTGGTTTAATTGGCTGAGGGTTTAATTCCACCAACCGTGGGATGAGACTGACCACTTTTTGTGGGGCTACATGATCTTTTATATTTGTTCCCTCCAAGAAATAGAGACTAAGGAGCAACTTATTTTCAGGTCTCCTATTTACCATGAGATGGGGGGAGATACTATCATCTATGTTGATACTTGATTGGATTTTTATCCACTTTCTTCTGATACCCTGATCAGATACGCTTGGCCCATTTTCTTTGGAGGTTGTCATTCTAAATCCTTACAAGGGCCCCTACAGCTATCAGGATAATTACTTCCTTCTTTCAACCCACCATAGGTATTAGAGGTAATAAGCAACCTTATTCAGCATGACTATACTTGATTGGATTTTTATCCACTTTCTTCTGATACCCTGATCATATACTCTTGGTCCATTTTCTTTGGAGGTTGTCATTCTAAATCCTTAGAAGGGCCCTACAGCTATCAGGATGATAACTTCCTTCTTCCGATCCACAATTGGTATTGGAGGTTGTAAACACCCTTATCCAGCAGGACTATCTCTAGCATCATTGATCTCAGGGCACAGGGATTCTCTTTAACCAGCTAAGGGTTTAATTTATCAATTATGGGACAAGACTGACTGCTTTTTGTGGGGCGACATGATCTTTCATATTTGCTCCCTTGGACCTCGAAGAGGTAGAGACTAAGGAGCAATTTATTTTCAGGTCTCCTATTTACCATGAGATGGGGGCAGATACCACCATCTATATTGATACTTGATTGGATTTTTATCCAATTTCTTTTTGTGAGGTGACATGATCTTTTGTATTTGCTCCCTTGGACCTCCAAGAGGTAGAGACTAAGGAGCAATTTATTTTCAGGTCTTATATTTACCATGAGATGGGGGGAGATACCACCATCTATATTGATACTTGATTGGATTTTTATCAAATATGCTTAGCACTTTTTCTTTTGGAGGCCGTCTTTCTAAATCCTTATGTGGGCCACTAGAGCTATCAGGATAATTAATTACTTCTTTGAACCCACCATAGGTATTGGAGGTAGTAAGCACCCATTGGCTCAATTCATTCCCAATCAATTGAAGAACATTGGAAAGACAGTTGTTTTCCACTATGTATTACTAACCATAGCTTCCCAACCTCCTCAGTCTCATTCTAGGCAAAGTGGATCTACCATATTTTTGAATTGAAGACCTTCCCCTTGCTAACAATTTGCATTGAGGAGATAAGCACATAGTAGTAGTTTTTCTTTGCTACCAAAATTTTATTGGCCTTGGATGTTGGGTGAGGTTCCAAGAAGATGATCCATAAGGATCAAGATGATAAAAATTTATTAGAGAAATCACTTTAAGAGGTCTCAACTCTCACAAACAACCCAACAATCGCAGCAAAGTGAAACTGCCGGTTCGCACAGGCAGTGGTTTCTAAACTGCCCCAGCATTTTGATAATCACTCCAGTGGTTGTGAAACTTATGGTTTTCTTGAAATGGTGGGTTGTCTTGATATCAGAAACATGGAATATGAAGCAAACAGTTTGATGTTTCTCCTTCTAATTTGGCATCTGGAACCTTCTAGGTTCATGAGGAGGACATCTCAACATCTTCATAAAGACAAGATGGAGTTGGATTGTGCAATGACAGATGGATTTGAGTGTTATAGAACACGGAGAAGTAGAATTCCATTGTAATTCAAGCTTTGGTCTTAACAATGAGTATCTAACCAAGTGGAGCAAGATGCAAATTGTATTCCACAATACTTCAAATCTCAATCTATTTGTCTGATTTCTAATAATAATTCAGTAGCAGTACATTTGGCACTACCAAATCTGGTTTTACGCTTCGAAGGAGTTTCTAGGATACAAATCTGTGTGTTCACTTTTCTTTCACAGCATTCTTTCCTCTTTGATTGTCATTTATTTGGTTAGAAGTAGCACGGTCCAATTTATATTTATTCTTAATTTATACTAGCATATTTTTGATGACATTATGAATCAATTCGATATCAGTGCAGTTTACTAGTCCTTGGCATTTGGAAAATCATAAGCATGGGATTTTTCTAAATTTTATTAACATCCGTATCTTATTTAACCATACCAATAACCTAGTGAGAATATGGATGTGACATTCTTCAATGGTATTCCTACAAACAGCTTCTTCGGATTCACATTATCCTCTCAATAAAAAAAATTCAATAATCAATACAATGAATGCAAAAGTCTTTGTTACAGTTTGATGTTTGTAATTGCATGTGTAGTTGAAAAGGAAATATTTTAGGTGTTTACATTGTCTCAAATCATCTTTATATTTTAGTCATTTTGAAGTGAAAAAGAAAAGTGATGCACAAAGAAGAAAATGTTATCCTCTATGCTCTTTGAGTTTATTCATTATTTATAATTTTTTGCAGAGGTTGTAGAACATTCTTGCAATATGGCAAGTTTACAAATGGGTGAGTTTGTTGAGAATGTATCAACTGGTATTGATACTTACAGCATCAGGCAACCTCTAGGAGTTTGTGCGGGAATATGCCCTTTCAACTTTCCAGCTATGATTCCTTTATGGGTATGTTTTACTGCATTCAATTTAGATCTTCCTTGTTGAAACATTTGAAAACGCACATACAATGTTCTTTTATCTAACACCTTAAAAATCCAAAAAGAATGAAAAAAATAAATTAAATTTAATATTGAAAATTTGAAATTGAAACTGTGATTGGGATTGTGTACAACAAGAAGATCAGGCCTATGAAACATTGACATTCATCTAAAGTTCTATCATGAAAAATTGGAAAAACAAGAGAGGCTCACGGAATCCATCTTCATGACTTTGGCATCTGGATATTAAGAATAATAATAATAGTAATAGTTACACCAAAGCCAAATTTAACTACCTTTTTGGCCTTGATATGTCTGCTAAAATGCCTTGGAATGTACTCTAAGCGGCTTTGTTTGGTTACTAAAATATTGTCCAAGAGAGTTTCAGGAGAAGTGACTCCAATCTGTTGTTTGCTTATGGAAACATTGCACAAAAGACTTGTTCATCTTGAGTATGAGACTTGAGAAGTAAAGCTTAAAGAATATTAATACTTTGGATGCCATTGACTTGAACCTTAATTATTAAATCCTTGACTAAACCTACATATATTTATTTGTTCATTTTGTCATCATGGGTCATATGGTAGCTTGATCTATTTCTGCATCAGAGTTTTTAGTACAACATTACATTTGTTGGGAAAAAGACGTTTGCAAATCTTATGTTATATCAACTTTGAAATTTTCCTACATTGCTTGTCTTGGTATGGGGATGGGTATGGGTTCAAGGTTTGGGTATGCTGGTATGACAATTCCCCCCACCCCCGAGTATGGGTTTGAGGTTTGGGTATGCTTGTATGGCAATTCCTCCCCACCCCCGAGTATGGGTATGGGTTCATATATATATATAAAATTATAAAAACAATAATAAGTAATTCTCATAATTTCAATGTTCATAATTGCCAATAAACAAAATAATAAAATATTTAAATACCTCATAACTTGCAACAAATAAAAAACTTGTGAATTGAAATTCAGTGATTCATAATTCAATGATTTGTCAGAGACTTGAATTTCGATACAAAATGAAAATTACAATCAATATTCAATAATTTTCTTATGCCTCTTCAATGTTTTCATTGAGAGCATGATAGTCAACATTTGGCTCAATTTCATTTGAACTGCAATCAGCTGCAGTGCGACTTCCACTAACCACATCATACGTAGAAGCTGCCTCATTGATAGAGACTTGGGCAAGTTGTGCAATAATATCTAAGGCAACACACTCGGGAGTTAGATCTCATTTTCTTGTCAACCCCTTATTGTAATCAGATGTCTTATGTGACAAAAGATGCAAGTTGGAGTGCACAAAGATTAAATCCTTAGCTTTGTTTTTGCGTCCAATTGGTTACATTTAACTAAGTGGATAAAAGAGTATATACTTCAATTCTGCTTAGCTAAAGAAGAACTTGTAACCTGCTGAATTTACAATTAAAATGCATAAATTTTAATAAATATCAGCAAAAGCAAATGAAGAAGTTCAAAATTTAAAAATAAAAAGATGTATATTTTATAGAACTTTTATTGCAAGAGATTGTAGGTAAATAGAGCATTAGCCATGTAGGTACCATCATTCATGAGCATCTTTCTTGCACTTGTCTCGAAGAGCCCAAACTGCATAATTTTTTGAAGATACGAATTGGCCAAACTTAAACTAGACAACACTTTGTATATCTAGATTTGGGAATACTTTTTTGAATGCAATCTTATTAAAGTATTATTGTAATATTTAATGGTCATCTTAGTTGATAGTTTATTTAGTTAGTTTTAGCAAATTTCAGTTTGTTCTCTTTAGTTCATGATTGTTTCTTTTTAAAAACATCGTCTTGTACTTTATTATTTAAGGAGTATTCCTCTCCTTGTTTTAATAATGAATAACAAATATCGAATATCAATTATCATATAATGTTCCACTTTATGTATTCCTCTATCCGTGGAATACATTCAATGTACAAAAATGGCTGTAACAGAGTTTTTGTTATTCATATTAACAGCTACTCTAGGAGGAATGTTTTTATGTGGTGCTAATGATTTAGCAACTATCTTCGTAGCTTTAGAATGTTTAAGTCTATGTTCTTACCTATTATCTGGATATACCAAAAGAGATGTACGGTCTAATGAGGCTATTATGAAATATTTACTTATGGGTGGAACAAGTTCTTCCATTCTTGTTTATGGTCTTTCTTGGCTATATGGTCTATCTGGAGGAGAGATTGAACTTCAAGAAATAGCCAATGGTCTTATCAATACACAAATGTATAACTCTCCAGGAATTTGGATTGCACTTCTATCTATAACGGTAGGAATTGCATTCAAGCTTTCTCTAGTTCCTTTTCATCAATGGACCCCCGATGTATATGAAGGAGTGCGATTCGTTTTACAAATTATTACATTTCTAAATCTCTTTTTTAGAGATGTTTCTATTTATAAAAACTCTATAGACATGTGGAAGAAAAGACTGTTATTCCCACTTGGACTAAGACATCACTTTTACCAAAAATTGAATTGAATTAAGGTAAAGCAAAGAAGAAACAAACTAAATTGTTTAATTGAATAAACAAATAACTTTTACAAGTTAGTTATTACGGGTAGTTTTTACAAAGGATCAGATTAATGACGTGTACAATCTTTTTATTCTTAACGTAGATGCTACATAGTAAATTTTCATTCTTCAAAACTACGAGTTAAAAAAAAAGGCATCTGTCAACAAAAAGATTACCCTAAGATGAACATCTCATGACTATTTAGAACGAATTAAATCAGATGGTTTTCTTTTTTCTTTTTAACTCTTTCATAACTGAATTTTAAAAATAAGAAAAAAAATGATTTACCTTAATAACCACTGAGTAAGGATTCCTCGGAAAGTTAAGGATTAATGATTCTTTCTATCAACTGAATAGATTCAATCTTATACATACACGAGGAAGGTAATAAAAAAAGAGAATCAAACGATTATGCTAATCTTTTTTATCACTTAAGAGCCGTGCGAGAAGAAAGTCTCATGCACGGTTCTGAATGAGAGAAAAGAGGGAGAATTCCTCTTTTCGACTCTAACTCCCCCACTCTAGTCGTTGCTTTTATTTCTGTTATTTCAAAAGTAGTTGCTTCAGCTTTAGCCACTAGAATTTTTGATTTTATTTTTTATTTCTCATTGAACAAATGGCATCTTCTTTTGGAAATATTAGCTATTCTTAGCATGATATTAGGGAATTTAATTGCTATTACTCAAACAAGCATAAAACGTATGCTTGCATATTCATCGATAGGTCAAATTGGATATATCCTTATTGGAATAATTGATAGAGACTCAAATAATGGATATTCGAGTATGATAACTTATATGCTGCTCTATATTTTTATGAATTTAGGAACTTTTGCTTGTATTGTATTATTCAGTCTACGTACAGGAACAGACAACATTCGGGATTATGCAGGATTATATATGAAAGACCCTTTTTTAGCTTTGTCTTTATCTTTATGTCTGCTATCTCTAGGAGGTATTCCTCCATTAGCAGGTTTTTTTGGAAAACTTTATCTATTCTGGTGTGGATGGCAAGCAGGCTCCTATTTATTGGTTTCGATAGGACTCTTTATGAGTGTTATTTCAATATATTATTATCTGAAAATAATTAAGTTATTAATGACTGAACGAAACAAAGAAATAACTCCCCACGTGCAAAATTATAGATTATCTTCTTCAATCTCAAAAAATTCTATCGAATTTAGTATGATTGTATGTGTAATAGCATCTACTTTACTGGGAATAGCAATGAATCCAATTGTTGCAATTGCCCAGGATACATTATTTTAGAGTATTTATATAAACCTTTTTCTTACTAACTGAAAAAAGTAGGATTTGCCCTTATATTCTTAAAATGGCAGGGAATAGGCTGAAATTATCAGATGAACTTCTAATTACAAAATCAACTTGATCGTTAAATTAGAAGTTCATTTTGTACCATATTAATATCAATTTTCATTCTCAGAAAATGTCGTTCAAACATGCGTAAATAAAATATTTGTCATTCTGTTCTATTTAAGTTATAACAGAAGTGAAGAATAACAAAACATGGGCGTAGATAATCTAATCAATTGAATCGAGAGAACCTTGCTATTTGCGATTCTTTCATTTAAAAGATAGTGTGAGTAGAGCACAATAACTGTTTATTGTGCATCCAACAGGAATTGAACCTGCGACTTCCCAATTATGAGTTGGGTGCTTTTACCATTCAGCCATGGATGCTATGATAAAGCAGAACTAAATAAAGTTCATTTTATTATAATAAGTATGGACTTAGATTAACCAATTGAATTCTAATTTATGTTTCTAATTTTCAATAAGAAATAGACTTGGGATTGTTAGCCATTTCTATACCATAAAATGGTACATAAAATTATAATTAATGGACAATACAGATAGATAAGATTAAATGAATTAAAAATGAATTAAAGAAGTCTCGTTCTTTTCTAGTATACCCAACGTTCTAAATAGGATAGAAAAATCCTATTTTATTTTTGGTCTATTTGGTTTGGTATAATAGATACTTGTCTATCCATTTTTTGTATTAGAGCTTAGGCTCATTTTTGATGATTTTTTTTAATAAAATTTGTGTTTTCCTAAGAATTTTTTGATAAAAATTGATGTTCAATTGTTTACCCGAAAAATTTGGAAATTTTTTTCTCCAATTTTTTAAAAATAAAAATCGTGAGGGTTTGAGAGCTAAAAAATATTGTGGATTGTGTTCAAGTAAACATTCGAGGGTTTTTTTGCAAGAATTCAAAGGTTTTTTTTTTTTTTTAAATTTGCAAATCATGGAGGTTTTTCGTTTGAAATCGTCTCATTTTCTAGGCGACTTCTGAAGGTGTTTGTGCAATATTTTTCAGCTGATCATGTCTCCTTTTTTTTGCATGATTTCTAGGTGGATTTTTTTTTTGGCATATCGCGATTGAAGGAGTTCATGGGTTTTTTTTTGTCCTTGCGCAATTTTTTTGATGGATTTTCAAGGTTTTTTAGCTGTGCGACTTGTGTTTGCCGTGTGAAGACTGGTGTTATTTCTTCAGACGTCTCCTATTCTTTCTGATGGCGCAACCTTCATTTCGTGGGTTTTTCTGTCTTTCTGAAGATTGCGACGGGTTTGTGTCTACTTGTTGTGAATGCTCTCTTTTTTGTGGGTGGCGTGAAGGTCCTTTTATTGGTGATTTCTGAAGATTTCTCTATGCTTTTATGATGAATTTTTTAAAAACAAAAATTCGTGAATCCTTTTTTGTGACCTAAGGTTTTGTGCTTGTTCTTTGATGGGTTTCTGCAACTTGACGGGTCTGCAAGGGTTTCTAAAGTTTTTTGATATTTTCCTTTGAAAAAAATCGTGCCAATTCTGCCGCTTAGGGTTTTTGGGTGAAGTCTGAGTTTTTCTCGATTTTTTAACAAAATTGTGGGTTTTTGAGCCTCTGTTTGACAATTTTTAAAAAAATTTAGGAGTTGTGCCAGCTGATTGCCTCGGGATCCATGCCAGCTGATCATTGACTTTTACCTCGTTTTTTCGTGCTTTTGGAAAACAGGAGGGATGGCATCTTTGACCAACATCATGTTGGAAGGTAGCTAGAGTTTCAATGGTAAAAACTACAACACGTGGAAGTAGAGGATGCTTACCATCTTTGAGTACTGGTATTTGGATTCACTTGTTTTGGGTATAGAACTTCGCTCCATAGTTGCGAGAAAGGACCAAGACAAATATGATGGAAGTAATTGAGAGGCGGTTATGCTTCTCAAGTTGTCTATCACCGGTGAGATGTTACCAAAAATACCATCTAGTAAGTTTGTTGCGGAGATTTGGAAACATTTGAAGCATCTTCATGAGACCTCAGATAAGGGCAGGGCGTTCTTCATAAAGAATATGCTGTTTTTCCATTATGATGGATGGCAAAGTTCTTTGCAGGATCATCTGATGAAGATAAAAGACATTTGTGATCAATTGGAGGCCATTGGTCACAAGATGGAAGAGGAGGATATGGTGGTGATTACGCTGAAAATCTTGCCACAATCCTACGAGCACTTCATCAAAACTCTCAACATTACCTCCACCAATGTTGACTTGAAGATTGATGAGCTGTGCAACAAGGTCTTGCAGTAGGATAGGTGGAAGAAGTAGTTTGGGAGTAGCAATGAGTCTCCCAGCGTTGAACAAGTGTTTAGTGCCAAAGATGGCAAAGGCAAGTCCACCTAGCAAAACGAACAAGGCAAATCAGAGGATAGCTCCAAGAAGTCTTTCACATGCCATTATTGTGGTAAGATTGGGCATATGGAAAAGCATTGCAGGAAGCAGTTGGCTGATCAGAAGTCCAACCAGGAAGGGTCTCGGTAGAAGGCTCATGTTGCAGAGCATATTGAGCAGAAGGAGTCTACTTTTTATGCATTCATGGCCAGAAGACCATCAGATTATGGGTAGACTTAGTTTTAGTTAGTAGAATGACCATTAAGGGAGTGTATTAAAGTATTATTGTAATATTTAATGGTCATCTTAGTTGATAGTTTACTTTAGTTAGTTTTAGCAACTTTCAGTTTGTTCTCTTTAGTTCACAATTATTTCTTTTAGGAAACATCTTCTTGTACTTTATTTTTGAAGGAGTATTCCTCTCCTTG
This sequence comes from Sequoiadendron giganteum, assembly GCA_007115665.2. Lineage (NCBI taxonomy): Eukaryota > Viridiplantae > Streptophyta > Pinopsida > Cupressales > Cupressaceae > Sequoiadendron > Sequoiadendron giganteum. The sequence continues at coordinate 824,614,758 of CM021102.1, forward strand.
TTTTAATAATGAATAACGAATATCGAATATCAATTATCATTTCAAATCTTGTGTCTAGTAGGAACCCTTTCATCTCTATATGGTGCCACCCTCCTTGACAAGTAAAGTAAAGTATCTCTTTGCTATAATAATTTGGGGACAAAGCAAATGCTAGGAGATGTAAGGGCATCCTTATCTTGTTCCAATGGTCAACAATGATCCTTTGCACTCTTTTGAAAAATATTTTTGACGGGTCATGCTCCTTGGCTTCTATTATGGTTGTTTTTTTCAGCCATGGAGTCCATACCATCATAAATCTTACCCAAACATGGTTGATCTCTATCTACGTACCTAATCATACACATAATGGACTTTGTGAATCTCAAAATATATTCCACACAAGCCCACCACTCATCATCTAGGATCAATGCTTTGACCTTTTGGGCTTTTTCTATTTGTGATTGCTTCCATACACTCCAAGGAGTGTTGATGACTATCACGTTCAATGCCTCTTGCACGTTCACAAGTCATCTTAAGGCGATTGTGTGATGCAAATTGAGCTCCAATAATCTATCATGGTGTAAAAAATAACACATTAATAAATTATAAAGTAGCAACTTAGCACATATTTTAGATTTAAATAAAAAAACAAAAATATACTAAAAATATCAAAATAAAAATAAAATCTCCTTCGACTACTCCAAGTTGGAGAATGTCTTGAAGATGGCTTATGATATATGATGACTTGTCACAAATATTTGAATCTCCTTAGCCTTCATCTAGATTTGTTTGACGCACTCAATGTTTGAGCCAATCTTTTGCAATATCAAGTTGAGAGAATGGACGACACATGGTGTCCAAAAAATATGCCCACATGTATCCTCCATTATTCAACCCGCTGTCCTACAATTTTTAGCATTGTTTGTTATAACTTGGACAACATTTTTAGGGCTCGCCATCTCTATGGCTCGTATGAGGATATTGGAAATGAAAGTTGCATCATTCTCTTGCCCCTCTCAATCAATCGGCTTAAAAAGCATTGCCCCTTTTAGGGACATTGCAATGACATTAATTGGTGGTCTAGTTTTGACATCCTTCCATCCATTAGAAATGATACACTCCTGTTTTGGGTCAAGTATTCTTGATTGCTCTCAATGATGCCTCTATGGAAGCTTTTCCCTTGGCCAATAAGGTGCTGTGCACCTTTTCATACCTAGGACTAATGTAATCAACTGGTGCATTGGTAACTGTTGTCACCATATCTTGAAAGGAATCCCATTGCTATAAATGCAACGAGCATGCTCTCATCTACAACCTCTCTTGCTTCATATTTGAAGGCTTTTTCCAATGGGCCTCTTTTACGAGAAAGGGCATATTCTCTTCTTGGGATGATGGCGGCCAGCTGGTTGTGATCAAAAGAGTGATCAGGTCTTTGATCTTTGGTGAAAATTATTCGTAAGGAGTGCCTTGCTAATCTTGAAGAAGATAACCTTGGTTTGGTCTATCTATTCTTGTTCATAAATCTTAGACAAAGATCAAGATCTAGGTTGTAACAATTCAAACTAGTAGTATCACTCAATGACACATACTTAAAATGATGTGGTTGGAAGGTTTCCTTGATACCGTTGGGAGTGATTTCTAACTTCATTTTCAAGACTACCAATTATCTTGCTCTGAGGGTCATAGTATTTTGTGCAGGGCATGATTAACTTTGGAAATTGGATAGATGTAGGGAAAGCAATTGCTTGCAGTATTCGACTATCAACTATGCATCTAGTGCGTGTATTCTTATCATCCACATTTACTCTTATAAATTCCACTATATCTATATGTCTTGAATCAGTATTTGACTCTTCATTCATCGTGGATATGATTTTTGGAGGGGCCACCCCCTTATATTTGTACTTCATCTCTTTTGCTCTTGGAAAAGTCATATGAGAGCTCTTAAGGCAAGGTATGATCAAAGGAAAAGAGGAAACACAAGTATGTAGGAGATTTGTTTGTTAGATAGTAGCTTTGTGGGATTGTGGAGTGTAGAAGTAGGCAAGAAAAATGCAAGTGATGCTCTGATATTGTGACAATGTGGAATGTGGAAGTAGGTTTGCAACTAACAAATATTGTGGTGTTGCATGGCAAGTCCACAATTCTGATGTCTGTATAACTATTGTGGGGATGCCAAATGTGAAAACATATGCATGATTTGTAAGTGTGCATAGTCCACAAACCAACAAAACCAGTTATACTTATTTTAGAACACAAGCAATTATAGCAGTTGTGTTTGAAGAAACCAAGTCTTTGCAATTTCTGAAACTAAGTGTAGGAAATAGTGAGTAGCGTGTATATTATGAGAGGAAGTTTGCACACATGAAATCACAAAACCCTAAAGGTACAAATGCATGCAAGAGGATTTTTCAAGAATGTGTGGGATTTCAATTGTTCAAACCAAAAGGTATGCTAATTTCATTTGAAGTAGATGTGAGTAATAGAACAAATGAATGAGGAATACCTGGAAGTGCAAAAGTCAGAACCAAACTTTGGTGATGCCCTAATTGAGTTGAGCATGAATAGGTTCTAGCTGAAAACTTTGTGAATGCACATAAATAAATCCGTAGATAAGAAGGCTTGTACAGAAAACAATAAATTTATTGTAGGGATTGGTTTTCAAGGAGTGTAGGAGTGTTTTGTAGGCATATACACATCCAAATGAATGTGAAAATGAGGAGAAAAGAAAAAGTTTTATAAAAACTCAGACCACACGAGTGTGTCAAATATTTTAAGATTTTTGCACTTTTTTCACTTTTGTGAAGGTGAATATTGTGTATGCAAGTCCTATAGGAGTAGTTAGGATTCTGCTAACATAAAGAAAGTGGAGTTGTGGACTTAGGAAGTTCATGTGCAAATTGCAATTTAGGAGCATGTGCATAGGCATCGTGAAAGTCTGTGCAAAGACCTCATGGTAGATACACCATGTGGAAAATGTGGGAGGCAGAAGTCAATTGGCAACTTGCAAGATTTCATGGGTGCATAAAATATCTTCAAACTCACAATGTATAAGTATTGCAAAATATTGGGGGGGCCCTGACAGCAGGAAGAGCAAAGAAAATTTGCAAGTGTGCATGACTGTCTTAGTTCTTTGGTTCCAATCATTACACATGCTTTGCAGGATTGTAGGCCTCTAGAGCAGTGATTTCTGTTGCAAACCAAATGACATTCACAGAGGACGTGAACTCATGCAAGATTTGTATATAACAACTTGTGGAAATTTGAAAGGTGGGGGTGCATTGAGTTTGCATCGCTTGCATTGGGGGTGCCAAGTTCTGCAATAAGTAATGTTTGAATATTGTGAAATTGTGGATTGAGTGAGCAAGTGCACATGAATTTGTAGAGATGCAAGGGAACTCCACATATCATGAGAAAGGCATTTTAACCACACTAATTAAGCAATTTAAGGGCCATATTGAAAATGGGCAAAATCTGACATCATGAACTATGCCTAAAATAGGACTACTTATTTTTTGAGGACTTCAAATGGAGGGAGAAAATAACAAAGGTGGGACAACACCATGCAAATACACTCTCTTGAATACTCAAGCTGAAATGACAAACTGCAATGATGAATAAATCTCATAAGAGATAGCAGCGCTGTTAGTAGAAAATCTGTGGTATAACTCCATAAATTGCAAAAGTAAAAAATTCAAGTCAAATCAATTTGCAGGGAAATTGGCTAGAGAATCACAAACAATAACCCAAAGCTGCATTATTCTACGAAAATTTCCATAGACGCAATGCCAAAAGGCTGAGAGTTTTAACTCAAGGAGAATAATGAAAAGGGGAATCAATCCTAACAATCCTAGGGCACAAGGAAAGAGAGTGTTTGATTGAAGAGAGAGTTTGATCATGCCATTGCACTAAATGTAAAGAAGGTGGTTATGATACACTAACTAAGGCCATTTGATTTGTAAGTATTTAGAATATCCTTACAACCCTAACACTTAATTTGCAAAATACACATTAACACATTACACACCCATTTGCCCCTTAGGAGGAGTAAAGGTTGATGGTATAGTCCTTCCATCTTAATAAGTTTGGATTCAAGCTATCCTCATAAATGCAAAACAGTAAGAGAAATACAATACAAGATTTGTCTCATAATACATCTTTGAGGGCTATTTATAACCTTTTCACGCACCTATCAAGTTACCTTCCGTTACCTCAGTTTCGGTCACATGCCCAAATTCATACACACTTATCCTAAAAGTTTCTGAGTATAAGTTTGTTAGTCCTATCCTAAGTTTCGAGAACCTTATCGGCTTTTGACGAGGTTATCATAACTGCTCCTTGGCCTGATATCTTTGTGGAAATCCTTAAGATTTCGTTTTTCTAATCAAGTTATGAGAGTATAGTGGGGGCTTGATAGGTTTTCCATAACTACTCATGGCATGTCTATGTAAAGAAGGGTGAAAAAGCTGAAGAAAAGTTTGTCTTTTATCAGAACTTACAAAAGGTTTTGAAACCTTTGTCAATCCTTGTCAGGGTTTCAAAAACCTTCTCATTGACTGATAATAAAAGTGTTTGAATGAGTAATCTTTAAAGCGAAGCTAAGTTGGGTAGACATTCAAAAAGGAAAACAATAAAGTGGTAAAATCGGAGGTTATCGCAACTTTAGTGGACTCTGATGGTGTACTTTAAACTTTTTTGGAGCTCGATAGCACCTCAAGGGCGATACTTTTCAACTATGCTACGGTATGAACAATCATGCTAAGAAGGAAAAATAAATTTTTTGGAGTTGGAATAAGTATCCCTGGAATAAAGAAATTACTTTTCCTAAAAGGAAGTTGGCGACTTTGAAAATTCCCTTTAGCAATAGACATCGATTTGTATGATGGCCATTGTAATGCTTCAGTCTTGGAAAAATTGTTTTGGACCCTTAGCTCTACCTCAGTACAACATCTTACCTTGAGGATCAAGGAAGAATTTTCCGAAATTTTTCGGTGAAAATTTACATGATCCTGAAAAGCATATTTGGGCATTTATTGTTGCATGCGGAATCTTAGGAATTCAAGATGAAGATGTATTTGTGAGATTGTTTGCTGAAAATCTTATTAAAAGAGTTGCATAATGGTTCCAAAATTTAGAACATGGATGTATAATTGGTTGGGGTGGCTTGGAGAAAAGATTTCTTGGTAGATTTAGAGATGTGGTGGATATTGCTGCCTTGTTGCGTCAATTTTTTCAAATTAAAGAGGAAGGAGAACCCATCTACGACTTAATGGACCGTTTTAACAGGGACTTGCGGCAAATTCCTCAACTTGAGCAACCAAGTAAGTAGAATCAATTTCATATTTTTTTATTTTTGCTTTGCATTATGAAGTTCAATTTATTCTTAAAAAGGACAAGGTGTGTGGTCTTGAACAAGCATAACTTGAAGTTGTTAGTACTGAAGATGATTTAATTTTGTTTGGAGTATGGAAACGAAATCGCATTAAAGAGCACATTCCAACTAGTAAGATACAAAAATATAAGATTCTGAATTCTCAATCTCTGTATCCACTAGATCTTCCTTGTCCTTAAGTTGAAAATACTAATCTTACTGTCTTAAGTCAAAAACACTTCAAAAGTTATGCAATAGATGGTGAGGAAAATGAAACTCAAACTCAGGATTTTGAGATATACAATTTGAGCTCTGAAAGAATTGAGGATGACTTTGGTTCGTTAAGTGAAGAAGAAGAGTACTCTCCCTGGATACAACTTGTGAGTATAGTACATTTTGATTACGTTGAAAGATCCACTTCTAGTATGAGTACTTTGGACCTCAGAGAAAACTATCAGTTACCAATATCCTTATACACTTCTGAATTGGAAGCTTTCACTTTCAAAGATGTTGATATAAAATCATTCGGTGTCTTGGTGAGTGCTGGTAAGCCACCTATTGAAGAAAGGATTATTTGTGATATGACGGGTGCTATTTCCCAAGCTAGTAAACAGTTTGAATCTAAGGAACAGGATATTACTTTTATCCCGGATTGGTGCTCAGAAGTGTTGGATAGAGACTTTAATAGCAAAGAAAGCGAGTACATGAGAATTCTTAGTCCAAAAGAGGTAGACAAAATTAGAAATCCATCTTAGAACGAGGAAGGTATATCTCTAAATACCTCTCCAACATCACATAAGATGACTAAATTAGAAATTCTTGAGCAAACAGGGGCATCAAGAAGTGAACATGGTGTGGAGTGGTCCAGACATTCTAATCCTCTTTTTGTTTTAGATGAATCCTACAAGGTTAGGGGTAACCCTTTGTTTGAGCTCTCATATCCTAACATACAGTCATCCTGCAACAATAAGAGGTGTGAGAAAATCAATCGTAAAGTTGGTGAAGAAAGATTTGAGATAATGAAGTATTGGAATACAAAAGGATTAGGGGAAAAACGAAACACGAAAAATTGTCTTGATATGGTAACTTTTATTCACAAGTTGGAAAATATGGAAACTATGCTTTCAAGGGGAAAGACCAATGAATCGAGATGTGAGTCACAAGGACATGGAGAAGTCATTGAAAAGATTTCCATAGAGTTTGAGAAAGACATATCTGATTTATAGGAGGATAATAAATGGAAACAAGGTCAAAAACCATTTCCTTACCTTGCTAATGGAAGTGAGTTTGGCTGAGATGATGGATCTTTAAAGATGATGGATTGGGATATAAAAAGTGACATACAAGGCTACACGCATTAGGAGGAGAAGACATATGATGAGAAGTGGTTGTTCAGAAGCATACTGGTTTACAGTGGGTTCTCTTATGGGATAAATTCCTTGTGGATGTGCTTGCTTTCTTCCATTATTCAAAAGTTGCATGAAAACTCGTGCTTTTTTAGGAGTGGATTATTCTTTTCTCAACCAATTAATGGTTTTGCATGATCAAATTAGTTTTCTTTGAGAGGTAGGATTTCTCCTACCATGTACATAGTTTGAAATTTTGGTGTGCTATTAGTTTAGGTCTTTGCTTGTTTGTCCTATTTTTGGCTTGTTTTGGTCCTCTCTTTCCATACATGACTCTATGCCCAATGGACTAAACATTGGTCTGTTAGCATATCCCTAGGTTCCTTGCTTCATCCCCAGTTAGAGCCATTGTTACCTCAATTTTGGTCACATGCCCAAATTCATACACAACTATCTTGAAAATTTCTAAGTATAAGTTTGTCGGTCCTATCCTAATTTTCGAGAACCTTATCGGCTTTTGATGAGGTTATCATAACTGCTCCTTGGCCTGATATCTTTGTGGAAATCCTTAAGAGTTCATTTTTATATTCAAGTTATGGGAGTATTGTCAGGGCTTGATGGGTTTTCCATAACTACTCATGGCACGTCTATGTAAGGAAGGGTGAAAAAGATGAAGAAAAGTTTGTCTTTTATCGAAACTTACAAAAGGTTTTGAAACCTTTGTTGGTCTCTGACAGGGTTTCGAAAACCTTCTCATTGACCGATAATAAAAGTGTTCCTATGAGTAATCTCTAAAGCAAAGCTAAGTTGGGTAGACATTCAAAAAGGAAAACAATAAAGCGGTAAAATCAGAGGTTATCACAAATTTAGCAGACTCCAATGGTGTACTTGAAACTTTTTTGGAGCCCGATATCACCTCAAAGGTGTACTTTCCAACTATGCTACAGTATGAACAATCATGCTAAGAAGGAAACCATATAAAAAAACATAAATTTGCTTAGTATGATATAGTAACAAGTGTAGGAAAAGAAAGAATACATTTGCAGAAGAGATAAACACAAATTATCCAAGTACAAAATTCTTTATATATTCTTTTAAACACTCAAAAAGGGAAAATTCTAGTATATTCTTTTAAACACAGAGGGTGAAAACGAGGATGTGAATCCCCTCCACTACTTCCTGTAGCCGCTCAATCTGTGCTAGCGAGAACAAGTTTTCATTAGACTCTACAAAACGAGCACCCATTTTGTTTTGCTCGAGTTTGGCACGAAGGAGAGCTACAACTTCTTCAATGAGCTTGTGTTGAAGTGTTGTTGCAATACAGATGGCATCGCCCACTAAACCAGTCCTTGGAAGTGCACTTAGACCTCTTATGGCCGCTCACCCTCATCAGGGACTTTGGCCTAACAAGGTGCTCTGCAACCCTTATTCCCCAGTCTTGCTTGCTAGAGGTGCGAATCACATTGTACACAAAATGCTCCAAAAGCTCATAATTGTGCACATGGACCTGGTTCTAAAAATTTTCTCCGACAATCTTCCTGACCACGCCTTCTTCAACATTGCTGCGAATTAGAAAGAGATCTTTCAGCTGGTCCGCCACCAGCCTTCAAAATCGATTGCATTCCACATCCTCAATTGTGAGAAAATTGCTCTTCGAGGAAGCGTCACTCGCAGTGCTCAACATTTGTGAGCAATGAAATTAAATTGGTGAAAAATGAAGGTAATTCTCCTTGAATTTATAGAGGCGGAATGGTATAGTGGGTGATCAATACCAAAGGTTTTCTTGGGAATGACTAACATTTGCAAGGACAATAATATTACCTTGGAATTTAATGAAGATGGTTGTTGATGTGACATAGTTGCATTAAATTCTCAGCTCAACAAGCTGTAATTTCAAGCTGTATCCTTTGCTGAGATAGTTCACATGAGCATAATTGCAAGAAGAGACATATTAAATACAAATTCTGGAGATTGCATGTCGCCCACATGTACATTAAGCCACGAGGCTAGCATACATTCAAGAATGCTTCGTTTGCCTGTCAAAATCAACTTGAGAAAATTAATGTAATTATGACTGATTAAAAAATAGTCATAAATGTTTTTTGTGGATCAATTTCTCTAAATTAGAGGGTTGTTTTACAAAACTGTCACTTGATATGATGGCAGTTATGTTAATGGCCAAGATTCAAGATTGGGGATTTATAAATTCATGTTTGAGAGACTTTTGGAGGGTCCGGAATTCTTTTTCTGAATTGCACTGTGATGTAATGGAAGGAATAAGGAACATTTTGAACCGAACTTTTAATTTCAGATTATTCTTTGTCTATGAACTCTGAATTGTGAATGTGATATTTATATTGAATTACTTTGTTGGCTGAAGCAATATTTGGGGTTTTATCCTCTATGAAAGATGACTTCATGATGTTACATTTGCTTGTTTGGAATTAAGATCAGTTCTTTCAAAAATCTGCTTTATCTACTATCATAATTCTAGTCTTTGTGCTAGGAGGCTAATAGCTTCGTTTAGTTTATTGCATTGATTTCATAGTTATAGATAAGTGTTAGTTCACCTTTCCCGCTTTATGGTTAAAAGTGTACTCTAAAATGGTTAGTCATAACCTTTGAGGGAGCTGTACCTCGATAAAAATTCAGAGGAAAGTCACAAATGAAATTGTGATCTTTCCTTGCTGTTAGTAACATTGACCTTATTTTAATGGGCCATGGAGTTGATGAATGATGTATTTCAATAAGGCCAATCCGTTTACTAACACCTTCCACATCAAATGCAAGTCTAACTATCAATCATGTCACATTACATCCCATTAGGGCCACATCACATATAACTCCAATATGTGAGGTCTACAATATTAGTGAAATGATACTAATTAAATTAGTACAATTTTGTTCCCCAACAAGGAGGCTCCCTGCAAGCTTTAATTCTTTTGTACAGGGAAACAGTTGAGATCACAACCTACCAATCTTGCTTGGAAGTCTGGTTTTGTGGGCCTTGTTTTCATTTGAGATTTATTATACAGTTTTGTATCTACAAGTATTATTCCCTAAGTGTGTTTGAGAAACAATGCTTCAGAATTCATTTGAGGACATTTTGTGCGAGATTAAGCTTTTTGATACTGCCATTGAACCTAGAGATATTGCTTTTAAAATGTCTTAGTTGCTACAAGAGGACCTTTCCCTAATCCATTTTCCAAGTTGAGCTTTGATGGGGTCTTGCCAAGAGGCTTGGCTATCATAGAGTATGTCCACAAAGGTGGGCTATTTATACTAGAATATATTTTGACTTGCACTCCATCCTAATATTTCAGTTGGCTTCCATTGACTCTAACCTATTAGTCTTTATCTTGTTACTCTACTTGTGGTTTAGGTGTTGTTGGTCTCTTTCTAACATGTGTTTTGGCCAAATAATTTCTTTCTTTTTGGATTTTCTGATTGTAAACAATTATAATCAAGTGTATTAGTGACTTGTAATGTATTCAAAATTCATTAAATATGGGGCCTAATTTATATAGTGTATTGGAAAAAATTTCGACAACGACTTTTTAAGAAATTCTTGTAATTGGATTCTCAATGATGGAGGTGTAGATATTATAGTTTTTTTTCTTATCTGCTTAGTTTTCCTATGTTCTAGTTTGAATCAATAACATTTAATAATTTAGAGCATTGAGGAACTGAATATCTATTTGCTATGGTGCTGGAATCTACATGCATTTCTTGTTGTTGTTGCAGATTAGTTTTTAATGTTATTGAAGAAAAATAATACAACTGCAAGGTTTTTGGACATCATACAGAACGTTGCAAAATATTTGAAGTTTTTCCACATATGTGCAGATGTTTCCTCTAGGAGTGACATGTGGTAATACATTTCTCTTGAAACCTTCAGAGAAAGATCCTGGTAAGTAGTTTTTGTTTTTTATTTTTTGTTGATCCCTTATTTCCAACTATAATGTGTTCAATAAGAAAGATTACTGACCTCTTAAGAAAATGAATCATTACTTGAAATTCATTTGATTATTTAATTTCTATTCTGGTTACTGCAGATTGAATTATAGTTCTTATTTTGATGCTATGATGTTAGCAGAAATAGTATTGATACAACTGAAGAGCACAAAATATACTGAGAGGGGGGGTGGGGTGAATCAGTAAATTAACAAATTTTTACCCTCTCAACTTTATCCACTTTAAACTCTAACACTATATCAAGCATGCAAGAATATAACAATATGAACAAGTTGACACCCAGATTTTACGTGGAAACCCTTACGGGAGAAAACCACGGCACAAATAATGTACTTTATGAATTATATAAGTATTACAATGAATGTAGGCACAAACCTACTTGAATCACCAACTCTCACACTTTAGTAGGCACCAACCCACAAGGAGCATCAACTCCTATCTCTGATTTAGTAGGCACCAACCTACAAGGAGTACCAAACTCCTACTTGCCAACCAACAACTTAGCAAAAGATACTAATTTCAAGAATAGTGTTCCACCTTCAATGTTGCTTCTTCAACGGATGATGGACAATTCTGCTCAAATATCCTTCTTACAGATCTGCTATAATCTTCTCCATTTAATACCACTCTTCCTCATGAATTTATCTTTCTTGAATGATATTCACATAAATCAGCATATGATAAACTCACTTTTCTTTCACATACAAATCTGCCTCTTATATTCTCTTCATACAAATTTGCCTCTTATTTTTTTTCATTCAAATCTGCTCAACACATACACTCTATCTTTTTGTGTCTTATCCCTGCAATAGATGATGATCTTTTCACAAATCTGATCCAAGTAATGTACTCTTTCCTTTACAAACTGATCATATACACGTACTCTCTTTTTCCACAATTCTGGTCCAAATCCAATACTCTATCATAAATCTGATCCAAAATATGTACTCTCTTCGTCTTCAAACTGATCACATATATGGCAATTGCTTCCTTCAAATATGATCTTAAATACCACACATGTTATTTATATCTACCTGCACTTATCTTTCACACATGGTTGCATATATTGTTCAATATGAATCTGACACATACCCTGCTGTTCTGATTTTACACAGTCATATTCACCATTGCCATTATCTCTTCCCTTAATTTACAATGATCTTCTTCTTACATTTTTGTATGCAGATCTGTAGGTGTAGATATGATGTTGTCTTTAATCCTCACACACAACCTCTTTTATTACACATATACTTCTTGGAATAAATCTGATCTGCATTTCATAGTGCTGCTCTTCCTCCTCTCTATACTCAGAAAATCTTCATTCGATACCAGCCTTCTATTCATATTATCTTTCTTATCTTATATCACTTCAAATGAAGTGTCTTCAATGAATGGATATATCTTTTCCAAGGAAGATACCTTAAAAGAAGTCACACCTTTTCACAATGGATCGCTGTCCCTTGTTTGAGATCATAGCCTTTAGTTTATTACTTCAAACTTCTTTAAATGTCATTGCTGCCTGTTTAACATAATCATATCTCTTCTTTAAAACATTCGTATCTCTTCAATATGTAAATGTTATTAAGTTTCTTCTTAAAGCAGGATGATCACACCACTTAAAGCTTTTGATTGATTTGTATCAAAAGAAATAAATCACACTTTATCAAGAACCACTTTTCTTTATGGGTGATTGCACCATTTAGACTTTTTAATAAATCTGACATTTTTATCTTTAAGAAGATTAATCGCACCTCTTCAGATTTTGTTTTTATAAACCTTAATTGCTGCCTTTTCAAAAATTGAGCGCTGCCTTTTTACTCATTAATCACTGCCCATCTTTGAATGATATTAATCGCTGCATTATATATAACAATAATTGCTACTTTCGATATATTAATCGCTGGTTAAATGAATTGCTCCTTTGTTTTATATAGTTGCATCACTCGCAGCCTTCTCACAAATAAACTAATTTTATTTTAATTTATCTTTACTTTATTCCAGCGCTTTCTTTGTAAGATTATGCCGTCATAAAACATCACTGCCTATAACATAGTAATCGCTGCCTTATAATCATTTTCATTACAAACTTGGCCGATTTAATATATATGAATATAGTTGTCTTTGGCGCCAAATATCTGCCTACACTTTATCTTGTCCAGTGATGAAGATATTGTCTCCACATAATGGCTCCAATAGATGACACGGCTGATCACTTGTCTTTGAATTCTTTAGCTAAATGACAAATATTCGATGAGCTGTCTGTGATTTGTCCTTTGTGACTGCTTTATACTTCAACAAGGCATATAAATCTTGAGTCATACTTCAACAAGGCATATAAATCTTTAGTCATGCTGATCTTCACAAGAATATGTTATCTTCAGTCATGCTTTCCCTTGACATCAATGACAATATCCGACAATCTTCTCATTCCTTCTCAACTTGACATCAATGACGATAATTCCAACAACAACACAGTAATGGGTTGAATGAACAACTGGCAACAGATGCATAGAGTCACAATGAAAGCAATGGAAGAAAAAGCGAGATACAAGAAAATGAAACATTATTGAATCTGGGGAAGTATTGCAGACATATTGGCCCTATTCACATAGGAAACCGGCAATAGATAAACCCAGCAAAAGAAATACCTAATCCTAAGCAGAGATTCTCTGCAATACAATCTAACCCCAGCAAGAAATTCTAAGCAGAGATTCTTTGTGATACAATCTAACCCCAGCATAAACCAGCTCAATGACAATCACAGACTGTATATATCTATTCTTACACTCAAACTGCCATCCCCTTCTTCTAAAGGAAGACGCCTTAAATACACACAAGTCTTGAAGTTTGGTATGCAGCTGCAAATTGATCATCAAGGAAGAAATTTGCCAAGTGTCCATGAACTACAAATAATTGATGTTCCAAGAAGAGATGAACTGAACTTTATGAATGTCTCTTCAGTTTTCAAGTAACCAGCCACCTGCAGAAGTCTGCATGAGAATCCAGATCAACCATGAAGCATGAACTGCCATGTGTATTAGTTATCCTCATAGAATTGCAGAACTGGGGTGTGTAGTTCAGAGAATTTGGTGCAAAGAATTCACATGGGCAGACAACGAAAAAGGCACAAAGCAGCACAGATGATAGAAGTCAACTCAAAAGCTTAGGCACCAACCAAAGAAGTCTAACAATGTGTGCAGTAATGTCATTGATGGCAAAGGTTGTGTAGAGGCTATTGTGAAAGCATGGGCAACATGTGTGATCTGAGACTTTTGCAAGACTCCCAACAGGTTGCACTTAAGAACCATGGCATTGAGTGCATGAAACAATATATTACATGCAAAAGAAGCATAGGGTGCACTGGCTTGCACATGAACCAAAGGCGTGTAAGGTGGCGCAGGACCACCACCTACCCAAGACAAATACAAAACAAAACATACAAAAGAGTGCAAGCAACAACATACAAAGAAATTGGGTGATACAAGATTGCTTGAACCTTAAGATGCTCTTGCATCAGCAATGTAGGTAATAGAAATTTGAGCATGGTGCTCAAATTAAGACTCTGTAGCAGACTGATTTGGCCAAATTTGCTTATTTCTGCTTATGAAATCTACGAGTTTTCTTTAGTTCCTTTACCTTTCCTAACAAATGAGATTTTCTTTGCTCATTTTGTTGAGTTTTCTTGCCAATGCAAGAATCCAAAATCTGTGCAATCTTCTCTTGTGGCTTCATTTTTTTTCTCCAATTTGGCAGGTCTTGTGGCTATGTGAAATCATCAGGATTAGGTGTATGATAGGAGTACAAATCAGAGACATTAAAGATAAGTGATATCTCCAATCCTTTTGCAGCTTGATCTTATATGCATTTTTTGCAAATCTACATAAGACGTGACCTGGACCAATTTTCCTTAGTTTCAACTTATCATAAGCTCCTTTTGGGAACTGCTATTTTCTCAAATGCACTGTGACTAACTCACCTTTTGAGTAGTCTTTTCTCTCTTGCATTCATTAGCATGTGCCTTATATTTGGTACTTTTGGCTTATACTTGCTTCTTGATTTGCAGATGCACTTCCACAATTGTAGTGTGAAGTCTTCAGCTTTTGCACTGGTGTTCTTGTCACTTTCTACCCCCAACAGATCCATGAAACCTGTTGGAAAAGCTCCATACACCAAATGGAATGGGGTCTTGCCTGTATATCTATTTATTGAATTGTTGTACACAAACTCTACTTGTGCGAGCAAAAACCTTACTAAACAAATAATTAAGTTGTCAAGATTCCAATTGACAGCCCCTATTTGTCTGTTCATCAAATATCTATAGATGATAAGCAAAATTGTAATTAAGCTATGTACCCAATTTCTTCCCTTAAAGTGTGCCAGAAATGGCTTAGGAACATTGTGTTTTTGTCTAAATTAATACTCCGTGGCAGTTAATTTAGTCACAGATCTTCATTGAAGAATATGTTCACAATTCGGATGCATCATTTGACTTCTGACAAGGAATGAAGAGCACCATTTTTGAAAACCTATCAACAACAAAGGTGGAGTCATTACTTTTTTGTGTGCATGCCAATCCAAAGATGAAGTTTTGCAATGCTCTACAATTCTGCACACATCTTTGCATAAATCAGGTTAGTAATACCTGCCCTCCAATATTGCTTGTGTCTTGTCTGCACCAAAATGGCCTACAAGTCTACCTTCATGCAACTGGCAGATGAAGTTCTCCTCATTGAACTGCACAGGATACACAATTGTTGTCTTTTGAGCAAGCGCCCTTCTTGCACAAAAGAGTTTTTGAATGGGCCTTTGTCTCCTACCCATGGTTCCATGAATGCATGCCATGGATTTGAAAAATCAAGATTTGTACAATTATCCCCATGCCTAATAGTTCCATTGTCATAGTAGACAACAACGCCTGCCTCTTGCTTAAGGTGTTTTACCAGAACGGCACTTTAAACAAAAGAATAAACTTGCATATATTCCACTCATCACATGTGCCTCTGATTCAGCTTTGCTTAGTTGTTTATAAACTGTAACGCTTGATGGTATTTGTACAATAAACTTCGTGGGCAACAAATAGTGCCTCCACTTGCACAAAGTTTGCACAATTGCATAGAATTCTTGGTCATAGACTGAATATTTCTACTTGGCAACATTCAACTTCTTGCTGAAATATGTGACATGACCGCTCTCCTAGCTTTAGTAGATACCTATTGTGCTACTGTTGGCATTATTATCCATTTGGAAAACTTTTCCAAATTAGGGAGTACCAACATAGGTTCTTGGTCACCTTCTTCAAAAGCAGAAAGCTCTTGGCAACAACTGTCCATTCAACCCTACCTTTCCACATGTATTGAGTCATGGTTGCACAAGTCCCATTGAAATATGTGGTGAACATTTTTTAGAAGCTCACTAACCCATGGGAGTTCCTCACTTCAGTTGGCCTTCTTAGTTCTAGCCACTCAACAATCATGCAATGCAATGCCCCAACTTTTACATTAGCAGCATAAAACACACCAAACAAATTATTCACATTTAAAAATACATCACACAATGTTGCAATGTGCATACATGTACACGAGTGTTTTCATCTCCACGACGACACAAACACAAGCATCAAAACATGCACAAAAGAGATGTGTAGGTGGCACACACAAGATAGCCACATAGTCACTCTCAATTAGGAAGGAGTGGCAAGCATCTCAATATGGCACTCTTTCCAAAAGAAAGACCAACATGAGATTCACATAGGCAGAGAGTTGTCTCCAACTCAACCACCAAGAATCCACATAACACAATGTGGTACTCACTCATATAATGATGGAAGACCACACACAAAGGAGACAACACAACTCATTCCATAGATTCATTAAGATGGAAGACATCCTATTTTTCATCTAAGCACAATCACAATAATCCATACAACACTTATTTCCCCATTGGGTTCATTTCATGCATTTGTTACTCATTATCAATTAGCAAGCACGAGAGAGAGAGATGGCAACATCTCATTCACACAAGATCTCATTCCTTCTCATCGAATAAGCACATCATAGAGAGAGTGAGTGCTGTCCAACTTTCTTGCAATATCAACAACCTCACTTATGATGTGTGCCATCGACTCCAAGTCTTGTGTGTATTGCTGGATGGTTCCAAATGGATCACTAGAGTTTGGTTTGGAATCTTGGATAGCTAAATGGTGATTTCCTCATTGCTACTATGGACTGGGCTATGAGACTCCTGCGACTGTGAACCCTCATTCAACCGTGATTCCTCCCATAACTGTTGAGGACTTTCTTTGTGCAATGGCTGAAGACTTCTTTCTGTTTGAAGAGTAGGGAGTGATTGAGGGTTTTGTTTTAATTGCTGTTCAACTTCCTGTGTAGGCTTCAAGGGAGGATACTCCATGACCTTAATGGGAGCCCCTAGTAAGCTCAACCATTCATCTATATGTTTTGATGCCTCCTTTGATGGTTCTACCAGTGTAGTCATCAAAGGAAGTTCTACGTGTGGTGCCAGAGGGAGATGTAGTTATTTCAATAATTTCAATTTCCTCATCTTCTTCACCATCACCTTCATCTATGGGTTCATCTTCAGAAGATGATTTTGCTTGTGTATTTTTACTCTTTCATGTGATGGTCGTGGCTTCCTCTCCTTTTCCTCTCATGGTCTTGGAATATACTTTGTGTTTGGTTGGAATTTGCCAACTGCAACTGATATATTTATGTAAAATTTGCATCCAATAACAATGCAATTGCTTGCTGTGTCATATAGAAAGTTTTGTGTTTGAAAGATAAGAACTCCTGAATTTGTACTCATAATATTTCTGCCTAATTTTCTCCCTTGTTGAACCCAACCATGTATTCAATCATCTAAACAACAATGCCTGAAGCCTGTGTAGCCCCCATTAACTTGCTATTAATAAGATCTTGGATGCACTTCCATTCATCATTTGCTAGATAATCCTTTTGTAGATCTCTATTCCCTTACTCTAAATGTTTGCTTGTTCTTGTTTTGTGAGATTGTCCCGGTAGAATATTTGGATGGCTGCTTCTTTTTGGCTTTGACTAACATGTGCTGTAGGTTTTAATATTGAGATTCCTGAGCATGGGACCCCAAATAGTCTGCAAAAATCATTAGGAGTATATGTAATGGTCATTGCAGAGTCCATATATTGCACAATAATTTTTTTCTCTTTTCTATTATAATTATAGCTACTGTGCTTATTAGATAAGGCTCAAATTCTCAAAAATTAAAATAAAAGCTTGTATTGCTTTGTCTACCTAAGCAACCATTAGTGCAGTTTTGTCTCCTTGAGTGGCTATTAGTGCATTATTTTCCTACCATGATTGGTATTTCATCGCTATCAAACTCTCACAGGTGAGATTCTACAGTGTAAGTTCCCTTCGCTTGCGATTTTTTTTGTTTCCTTTTTCCTTCATTCTTTTTGTTGATGCTTTCCTTGGCGTGTTAGTATTCTCTTTTTCAATGGCCTTGTCTATAGCTTTTTTTATGATTTATATTCTATGCATAGAAGAGCTATTTGTTACTTCATTGCTTGCAAATATCTTTTTCCCTTTTCCTATCATGCTTTTTGCTTTCTAAACTTCTTGAACTACAAAGTCTTGGGATAATTGTTTTGCTGACTCCTTATGACCACAATTAAATTTAAATTCTCAAAACTCAAATAAGTAGTTATTCCAACCGATTTTTAATTCTTTCTCCTTGTACCGTACTGCTAAAATTGATTGCAAAAAATGTATGCCAACCAATTGCAGTATTGTGGAATAAGGATTTACTAACCTTTTAGTTGCATCTGGACTATAAATCCACTTCCTTTTGAACCGAGATCTCATAACAAATCAAGAATTATCCACTTGAAACTGTAGTGTATTGTTAGGATTGTTTAGTTGTATTGCTAATACTAATAATAATGTCTATCTGATGCGAAGTTCGATAGATTGTGGGGTGTGCAAACCCAAAATGCATGGTAAGATTTAAAAGATTAATTCGTATGGAAAGTACAGGGAAAGTAGACCGTACGATAGGATTAGAGGATTGTACTGCTGTGAAGAGGATGAACCATATGAAAAACTCAAGGTAGCGTATGGTGAACTCAAGACAATGTATGGCTATAGACAGGGTTCCCCATACGGTGAATTGAGAGGATCATACAACTACAGACTTAGAAGGTTGAAGGTAGAGTTTGTACAGTAGTTTGGTGGTGACACTAGAAGGTCATATATTGAAGGGTAAATTGGGTTGTAAAGTGCAAAGATAATTAACACTTTTACACTAGGCAGCCATATGATGAATAGTTGGAATGGTTTAAGTTGTATTGTGGTAGATGAATAAGTATAAGCTGTACGTAGGTAATAAACTTTTGATGTTTGTAGAAGGTTGTGTGGTGTATGGTATAGATTGAGCAATAGACATTTTAAGGGACCGTACAATAGTATTGTAGTCTTTTTATTATTTTTTCTGCCCTTTCTAATAATTTTCTTTTTGCTTCATTATTTTTTTCTACGCACAATTTTCTCCTCTTATTTTTTTAATTTTTTAATTTGTCTTCTCTATTTGATATTTCAATTTTCTTCTTCTTTTCTTTTTTGTTTGGATATAAATTAGTATCTACTTTGACCTCCATTTCATGTTGACTCATACAACATGCATATGGTCTTTTGTAACACACGTTAGTGCAACATGTACTTGCATACTCCAATTTAAAAATTGTTTCAACAATATTAAGTTGAGTCATACCTTGATTGTTTCCAATGGCTTCCCTTATTTGTCGAGAGTCTACAAAAATGGGCCCTTCTTGCTATTGGTACCATTCTATTTCATTATCTAGCATAGATGGATTTGATATAGGATTATTTACCTTTTGCCAAACCCTAAATGATTATGGTGGAGATGGTTGTGGTGTACTGAAACTTGTTAATTAATATCTTTCTCTAAACTCTTGGACAACTTGGTTGTCTCTGGATTGTTCCACCATGAGTAAGCGTTTTGCTCAAAGTTGCATGGACATGGATATGGAATGACCATTTTTGAAGACCCCCAATATGGATACGGCTGTACATGTCATTCATAAAAAACACACTTATTTAACCTATGTTAGCCTAAGCTTCCGGGACGGGGACAGCAGGGGAGAGGGGGACGCGTTTCAGGGACGGGGACAGCAGGGGATGGCTATTAAAAAAATAGGGAAAATTTAAAAAATATAGAAATTTTCAAAATACTCATATGATAGCATTGATAAGGCAATGATCATATACATCATAGAACCTTAACATTGTGAACCCTCTGGCTGCATAAGAGGCTAACTTGCTGGTTTTAATTGAACTTCCCACAGGCTGGCAAGAAAACCAACTCTAATACCACTGAATTATCCCCATCTGGATATTATGTTTTTTTCACCAAGTTGTATTTCACCATGTGTATTTTAATAGATGTTTGACAAAATAACCATGAACTAAAGTTTGCAATAAACTGATTTTTTTCTGCCAAATAATAAGTCACACAATTGCAGTAAGTTCAGAGCATAAATCAACTAAAACTTATCTTATACACAACTGCAACTTTGGACAACATACAGATAAATCTGGAAATGCTTATAATAATAACATTGCTTGAAACTCCAAATAACTCAGCTCTAAACTGAAGCAATACAAGTACAGTCTTCTAATAGCATCTTGGAATGATGAAGCAAATGATACTAATCCTTGACTATATTAGCTGCTTACAGAATAAAATTAACACAGCTGGACAAATTATAATAATTCTTGTATCTGCAGTGACTAATGCTGCGGTTGCAGGTATTCAGAAAGGAATGAGAGTATCATTCAGTCTGGAAATGCACTATAAATTTGCCCAGAATCTATCCAAACTGCCACTCTTAAATATGTTCTATTTTTGCTAAACAAGCTTATTCAACTTATACACAAAATCTTGTCAAAGGACAATGCCACACTTGGGATAGCTGCTATCTGATTTGGATGATATCAAACCCTAAGCTGGGTGACTTGTGTAATGAATATAAACCCTTCAAATCTGAAACTCACAAAACTCTAGAAAGAATACCCAAAAAATTGCTTATTTAGACACTGCAGACATTTAGAAAACTTGCTGGGCCATAGGAGACAGCTAGCTGTCCCTTGATGTTTCCAAGAATTTTATAGATGCCCTTGCTACGTTTCTGGGTTTTTAAAAAAATTGGGGACGACAAGGGGACGCTTCCAACCTGTCCCCGCATCCCCGAAACTTTTCCTGCTGGGGACGTCCCTATTTTGGCCGAGGACGCGTCCCTGGGTTACATAGTATTTAACACATTTTTCTAAGTTATTAGAGAAGATTTTCATTACTTTAAAAGCAATATAGACTCAAAATTGCTACATAAATAATTAGAAGATGATTTAACAATTTACAATATACAAACTAGGACCAATAATTAAATTAACTATAATATCATTTAAATCTGAATTAAAAAAAATAAAGTAAAACTTAAATATAAGTTAAAAAAGAAAAATATCTAAATATATTAAATATTAAAAAATTTAAATATAAATAACTAAATAAACAATGATAATCTAAACTTAAAAAATAATATTTCACTTTCACATTTAAGTTTTTAGATCTTAATTAAAAATTAAGAACTTTAATAAAATAAGTAAATATAAATTAAAATAATATTCAAGTTTAAATATTAATAATTTAGTAAAGAGTGAACAATTAAATATATATTAATAAATTTTATTTAAAGTTAATTTTATTTTTAAAATTCTCTAACATTTAAACAACATAATATAAATATCAAATTATAAACAATTAATTTTTCTAAATTTGTAAAAATTAAAATGCCAAAAAAATAGTAGAGTTGCACTGGAAGAAAACGTAGAGAAATGGGCAATTGAAATAGATAAGCGTTTCATTTGTCTTCCTTATTTGGTGTAGGTTTTGTTTATACAAAAAAGAAAAAATTGCATGTGGAGTTTTTTAAATTTAGGAAGATTCACATCATATTTTTTAAAAGCCAAATCACATAGTATTGGGCAATGCTGGAAAAGCAGGTTTTTTTGGGCATGCATGGGTATGGTATCCGACGTGTATCTACATTGTGTTGTATTTGTATTTGTATGAAGTACAAGGGTTACACACACTTGGGGAGGGGCAGGGGTGTATCCGGCTACTCTGGTTTTTCCATAACCATTAAACGAAGACCTAACTTAACTTCTTCTTTCAAAAGTATGAGTGGGTATTTGTTAAAAAGTTTCTAGTGTTCTTTCGTAGGTTCATCTAAATCTTCGATGGTTCTATCTCTAGATGATTGATCAAGGTTAACATCCATACACACACCTGGGGAGGGGCAGGGGTGTATCCGGCTACTCCGGTTTTTCCATAACCATTAAATGAAGACCTAACTTAACTTCTTTTAAAAGTATGAGTGGGTATTTGTTAAAAAGTTTCTAGTGTTCTTTCGTAGGTTCATCTAAATCTTCGATGGTTCTATCTCTAGATGATTGATCAAGGTTAACATCCATGAAAGGGAGGTCAAAATTGGTATACCCAGAACGTACATCGGAGTAAGGCGAGTGTGTTCGCCATTTGCCATATATTTTAATCAATCGTGTAAGTGAGCCAAACAAATATTTGGTTAAGTGTGGGTGTATTCTTGGTATTGCACTTTCACTAATTTTTTCATCCTTTTCCATACTTTTCTCATTGAATTCTTTATCTCGTCTCCTCTTAGTCTATCATATTGACGACTATCTAGGCTTCTTATCTCATCTTATATATTTTTAGTTTGGAATTGTTTACAACATCCTTTATCAAGGCTCCATTTAAATTTTCTAATCTTATGGACTTATTTGCTAATATTTCTTTGATTTAGAATGGTCCTAGTCACATGACTTTGAATTTACCTGGTTTGATTTTGTTACGACCATTATACTTTAGTACTACTTGTTTAGAAATGAAGTTCATTCTTTGGAGATGTTTGTCGTGCCAATATTTTCTCCTCTTTTGCATTACTTTCATTGTCCGCTATGCCCTAATTCTTGGCTCGTCGAGCTTGTTGAAGTGAAGGAGTCTTTCTTTGAGACTTTCGTTGTTGCCCAATTGATTTTCTGTTGATGTTAATACAGCGTCGGTCTTCACTAGACACATATTAAATACATGGGCCGACCTTATATTTGATTTATATCATGTACTTATTCTGGCCGACTTTAATTGTAATTAAATATTTATCAAAGGCCGACCCAAGTGAAGAGGCGCCTAGGAGATATAAATACAAGGTCACTTCTTGGTTATTCATACAATTCGAATATCAAGAAGTTCGCTATTATTGACAGAGCAGAATTCGCAGTCCTAGAAGAAGTTCATACTTGAGCAGAATTCGCAGTCCTAGAAGAAGTTCATACTTAATCAGCAGATCATCATTCCTATAGCAGCAGACTGTCTTTCTAGGAAGAGCAGATTCATTTGTATCTAAGCATCAAGGAAAAGTGCGAAATCCTTAGCCATTGCTGGGCTGTGTTGTAAGCAGATTTCTGTCATTATCATATATATATAAGAGAATCAATTGCTGGGTTTTTCTCCCTCAAGAGGAGGGTTTTCCTAGGGTATCTTGTTGTGTTCATTGTCCTTTGTGTTGCATATCTATTTAATAACATTGTTATCTAATCTGATATAAGAAACACTAACAATTTTCTATTGTGATCCTTAGATGTAGATGATTGCATTGCGGATGTTGTAGTAGGTCGCCTTGCAATGAATGATGCTTCTTCTTTTGGGAAAAATAAATCTTGAGTTGCAAATCTATCAAATTCCCACTCAATTGGTGAAGTGAAAGAAGGAATTAGGAACAATGTTTCTAGAAACTATTCAAGCTTTTCGATGCCAATGCTAATTGTGACTAAAATTGATCAATGAAATCAAGGACCCTTGCGAAAGGAGTCACCATTGAACTCGGTTGAATAAGTAGGTGGAGGTGATTGGACAAAACTGTGGACTGATAATAGGGATTAATGGAGTTCTTATGAGTTTATTAAACTGACAAGTATGGATAGATCAATCCTTGGGAATGTTGTATTGTTTTCCTCAGTTTGTTCCTAAAATGTCAATCTGGGAATCGTAAACTTGTGAAAGGTGTTGCTGCAGTTGACCTAAGGGCTGAAAACAATGAGCTGAGTAGAAATGAATGCAACTAGCATGCAATATGTATTTATTCAAAAATCTGGTTTTCAGACTTCCTGTCAATTCTGTTACAGGAACCTGTGCCAGGAACAGTAGGCAACAAGGACAAATTAACGACAAACAATAAAACAGAATTAATAATTCATACTGGAAATGAATTAACAGAATATAATCAAATAATGGAATTGAAGCCTAACACTTATGAAATATAACATGCTAAACTAAACTCACATGTATTAACAGCAAACACACTGATTAACAGCAAACCCAACAACTGTAAATTAACACAGTAATTATAATTAAAGATTAAAACAGATTTAAAACTGAAATACTTATTACCACACAATGTATTAATACTGTAATGATTCACCAGGTAACCGAGGAAGTGGGAAATGCCTTCTTTGATTATCAGGTGATGAAAGTTTTGAATGAAAGCTTATTCCACACTAATCAATACTCATACGTATGGCATTTGAATCACAATCTTTAATACAAAACAGAAGTTTATAGATGTATATATCATTATGAATCCGAGTCTTGACATACATATTTATAAATATTGTGAGCCACTAAGTGTATAACTAATGCTGAACAAAAGCATATAATTGTCTAGGTTGTCCTCAGAAGCTAGTTAAAAATAGATTACAGATTTTCGATATTGTTTCAAAATAGATTAACAACTCAGAACAAACTTAGCTAAAATGACACATGACTTTGAACGGCTTCATCTCCACTCCACCGGTGCTCTTGCACCCACATGCTATCCACCTAATTATCCTCTGCTATCACAGTCATGAAGATAATCAATAAATTATTAAAGGTTTCGATATAAATTTTTATCTTTTCTTTGCATTTTATAAAATATCCTCATTTCATTAACAAATAGTGACAAGAACAACAAAGGATACTATGGAAATGAGAAAGGTAACGGGCAAATAAAAGGTAAAAATGATGACACATCTCTTTGAAGAGAGGTATCCTCTTAAATGGAGGGAATTGCTATTGTAATTCCCAAACTAGATAGAGAGGACCCAGTGGGGACTATTGAGCGATACATTCATAGTTTGGAGCCCATCGCTTTGGTAATAAAGGAGGTATCTAACATTGCTAAAACCTTACACCGGAGCTACTCTCCTATAGGAGAGCGTGAGGCACGAAGGATTCTGCACTTCATGAACAAAGAGAGTGGCAAGGAGTTCAACTGCATTTTTATAGGGGACGATTGGCCCACCAAATAGACACCAAAAATGATGGCCGCTTGGCTTCCCAAGAGGCCAACCTTCCACGAGAAGGATGAGAAGTTGGCAACGTAGCTCTTTGAGATGGAAATGGCCGACAGGGAACTATTCCATGCGTGGAAGATATATGGGGTGAACTATGCCAAAATGACTGGAAAAGTAGATAAGGCCATCACTCTTTCCCATTAGATCCGTGCCAAGGCAGAGTCCTTAGAGAGGGAGCTCTAGCGACAGACTCGCCTTCTAGAGGAGGAGAAAATGAAGGTGATTGCTAAAGAGACAACAATACTGGATAAAGACAGGATGATAAAAGCCCTCAAAGAAGAGTTGGCCAAGCAGTTGGAAGCAAAGGATAAGGAGTTAGAAAAGGTCAACAAGCATCTGAAGGAGGCGGTGTACTTGGTGAAGATGACATGAGAAAAGGAGTTGAAGGCCACTTTCCATTTGCAACAGCAAACTGAGGAGGTGTATCGGCTAAGACAACTTTCCACTCGAGCAACCACTTCATTGGTTCCCCAATTGCCAGGGACGTCCTCTCAACCCTCCTCCCACTGAATTTATTTGTAGTGTCTCCCAACTTTTGTAGTATTCGTTTGGGAAGACAACTTTTTTCGGGGGAGGCGGGGGGGGATGATGTAATCAGCATAATTAGTCAAAAGTAAATAAAAAGCAATAGAATAAATAAAATAAACTAATACATGTTTTGTTTGGGAATCAGTCCTTGATAATGATTAGTGATCGGGTGGTTGCTGACGGTTGGTGTCCTCAACTAACCCGACCAACTATTTATAGTGCCAAATCTGATGTAATCGGGGATGAGCACAGATGATATACATTGTAATGTTTGCAGCCTTATGAATATACTAGCAATCCATTATTCTATGCAATTGCTATGTGACTGGTTTTATCTATCAATGTTATTCTGTACTTTTAGTTTACTCTGTATTGCAATTACTACTTAGTGAGTAAACAGACACTACAGCCTAAAAAATACTACTAGCCAGATTATGGTGGCCTAGTATATATAAGGATGCCAAAAATTATACAAAGTCCCGTGACATTTTCCAGAGAATAGGGTGACCTACTGCTAGAGATGAGATGTCCCTCCATCCAGTCTTAGCACAAGTACCATTTGAGAAATGGGCTTTTGACTTCATAGGCTTGATATATCCTCCAATGAAATTAGCAAAAGCTAGATTCATTATCACTGGTATAGACTACTTAACTAAATGGGCCGAAGCTGAACCAACCAAGGATTGCACTGCATTTACTACAGCCAGATTCCTTTTCCATAACATAATTACCAGATTTGGGTGTCCCCTCAGTATAACTAGTGATCAGGGAAAACACTTCATTAACAAAATAATAAAGGAGTTACTAGATAATTTTACGATCACACATAACCGTAGCACACCATACCATCCATAAGCAAATGGTGTGAGCGAATCACTAAACAAGATTATAGTCATGATTCTGACCAAGATGTGTGATGCAAATAGGACCAAGTGGGATATTAAAATTCCTGTGGTACTCTTGGCATACCACACTACATACAAATGAGCCACCAAACACACTTCGTTTGATCTCTTGTATGGCATGGAAGCCGGCATACCGATAAACTTCATGATCCATAATCTCCAGACAGCCTTGGCCTTAAGACTCATTGACGACGATTCCATCAAACATCGCCTAGAAGAATTATATAAGTTAGATGAAACAAGACAATTGGTGGCACACCACCTATGGACAGAAAGAAGACATAAAGCATGGCACAATCAAAATATCAAGTCTAAACAATTTGATGATACAGTTTTACTTTATGATAGTAAATTCAAAAAGCAAGGAAAACTCAAGGTTAGATGGTTGGGCCCTTATCAAATCCATCAAATCCTTGACTCTGGAGCAATAGAACTGAAAGCTTTGGATGGTACCATACTACAAGCCTTTATCAATGGACCATGGCTGAAACACTATCATATTCCAACAAAGGAGCGTTGACTTGAGGATAAGTCAACATTTTGAAAGGGGGGATGATGTTAGCCGAAAAGAGTAACAAAGAAAACACCACTGGGAAAATCCTACTGCATCTTGCTGCAAAGAGCTTGTGGACCCTAAGATTGTAAAGATACCATCGAGACTAGGGGTAGAATAGATGGGTCATGTTCCAACCTGTAGATATATGCATAGCAAAAGATATGAATGACATAATATAAGTGAAGAGAGACAAGGAAAATAAGAGATAGGTAACAAAGGGATATGTGTAAGAACTGTATATGGAATTGTATTATGTATAAGGATTGTATGTAAGAAAGGAAGGAGATAGAGTATAGGGGAAGATATATATTGTACTCTTTTGGATATGATTAATATAATGATTACCGGAATTCTATCTATTTGGTGTTCTCTGTTATTTTGTAGATATATAATTAATTAGTGCATCGTTTGTTTGAATCCATTGGTGTTTACCTTTATATGACTAAGTCCAGGGTATAAACTACAACACACAAAAAGTACTTGGGGCTCAAAACTTTGGTGTGTGTTTTCCCAGTTTTCTTGCTAACAGTCATCATACTTTCATCAACTCAACTAGGGTACAATTAGTAGCAAAATAGCTAAGGATTGGAATGCTGGTAGTAATTTCAATGCCATTAATACTTTGGCATTCGATGGTCATTTCACATAGATGCATGGTGTGAATCTCCATTGCTGCAGTCCATTTCTCAAATCTGCCCTTGTTTTTGATCTGATCTCACCCTTCTCAAGACTTCAATCGACAAGGATTATTTATGGTCTGGAAATGGCAGCATAAGATCCTTAAGTTAAGGACCAAGTGTGAGAAAAACATCATATAATCTCCACACAATTTGTACCCACATTCAGCATTTAAAAAATGAGCAGTTAGAGAGTTAGAAACTTCTTGCTCGGGCTATGAAAGGATTGAGCTCCTTATGCAGATGTTTTTATCTTTAATGTATCTGGTTCTTCCAGCAGAAGCCCCAGATCTGGGTCCAGTTCCAACCTAGTTCAGGATCTGGGTTGATTCAGCCGTAGAATTGCACAGGAGGTGAAACTTCATTGTGGATTCATTTTGGATGAACCCAAAGTGAACCTGGCTGAATTGGGATGAACCAGAAACAAACTTAACTAGTTTTGGCCAGCTTTTAAGTTTTTTTTTTGCTGCTTTTGATTATTTTTTGCATTTAACTTTGACTATGATTGATAAAAATGGGATCTCTAACCATTGATAAAAACAGGATCCCTAACTCTACAAGCTGTCGTCCACATTTTTGTGCTGTGTGCCATCATCCACATTTTTTATTTCAATATTTGTTTGGATAGAATATGTTTCAACATTTGTTTGGATGAAATATAAGAATTAACAATAAAAATTGGTGAAGGTTGAAAATCTAAATCGATAGAAATTTAATAAAGGATTTTTTTTATGACTTGTTAAATTTGATGATGAGCATTTATTTATTTATCAAGGAAATGCTTTTTATGGTTTACTAGTAAATATAGATGCTTTGAGGACTTAATGGGAAATGGTATGTGTTTTCTTGTGTTGACAAACCCATAACGAACCCTACTGCCTTTTTTTTTTTTCTGAATCCACAAATCAAACCTGAACCTGAATTAGAATCTGATACATTGCAAAAAATAAAGAAATTCTGCACTAGGAGAAAATCAAAAGTAAGAACACTGCTTTTTTGATTGACCATGAGAACAGAGCTGCCATGTTGGATCAACTTGGTAAGGAAAAGATGTTGTCATTGTGGAAGGTGATGACATGTAGGCCCTAAATATGCTGAATACACACCTCAGCAATCCAGTCAGCTCCTCAACCTGAATACTAGACAGATACATTTCACCCCCCTTTACCTCTTCCCATGAGTTGCATTCTACACATGAGAATTTGCAAGCCTTCCAAGTCAGTGGACTTCCTGTACATCCCAAGGCTCCTGTCAAGGTCAGTACTTCAAATGATCTTTGACATCTTTCCTTAGTTGAAAACTAAGTCACAACATTAATTCAAATTAATTCGGCAACATGAAATTAGGATGAAATTCGGCAAGGAAAAAATTCGAAAAGTATAAAATTCGGATCAAATTCGCCTTATGTAATTTTTATTTATTTTTTAATAAATATAAGTAATATATCCATAAAATTGTTTAAATAGTTTAACATTTATAAATAGATTTGAAATCATTACAAAAAGATGACACATTTATAAAATATAAACCATAAGAAACATGTGAAATCACGTTTGCGAATATGTTCTTTTCTCAAAAAGGTACAATAACAGTCAAGACTTTAGAACTTCAAAAAAGCTCCAAGTCATCAAGAGCACTTGGCTGAGATGCCAAATCATCATCATCTGTATCACTACTCAATTCATCATCTGCAAAGTCAGGCTCATCTACAACTGGCACTGCTATGTCGTCAAGATTTTGTTGTGAGGAAGAGTTCTTTGCTGATTTGTTCATGAACAATTTTAAATTGCTGCGAACATAGACAAGATCTCCCAACTTTCCAGACAACAATTTATTCCTTTTCTTGGAATGGATGTGGTCAAAGCAACTCCAGTTCCTCTCACAAGCTGATGAACTTGCTCCCTGACTCAAAATTCGAACAGCAAACTCTTGTAGCTCAGGAGTTTGTCCTCCATAGTCCAACCACCATCTATATCCAGGTATACGTGCCAAGTCATATTTGGCTGCTGCCATTCCAAACATCCCTTCTCCTTTCTTGTATTCCCGACATTGATCTCTGATTAGTGCTGAAATTGTTGCATTTGATGCATACTTATGAATGGCTTCAAAAAGCCCTCCCATAATTTCAGCATCACCTTTTCTATTAATAGAAAACAACTTAGGCTCCAAAAAACAAGCTGCTGCATGTAAAGGTGTATGCATCATTTTCCATCTACGATCAACTGTCTCCCATATCTCCATATATTCTGCTTCTACATTATTTAGTGCTTTTTCAATAGATTCCTTACAACGGTCCATGCTTTCATAAAGCATGCCAAGGCAAGGAGTGTCACCATCAACCATACGAAGCACATCAACAATTGGTTCACATACAAGCAAAACTTTTGCTGCACTTTCCCAAAAATTGCTGTTTAGAATTATTTGCTCTATGTTCTTCCCTTTAGGACCTTTTGAAAGCACAGAATTTTCCCACTGATTGGAACAAATAACAGCCCTCAAAGCTGTTTTTTCTTCAACCACTCTTTTCAAAGTGATATAGAATGATGCAAATCTTGTTTCACAAGGCCTCAACAACTCCCTGGATGCATGCTGTCTATAAAGACTCAATGTGAGACGATGATTTCGTATGAAATTTGCAATTGCTCTCCCTCTATGAATAACTTCATGTACCCATGGGAATTTAGCCAAATCATGAAGCAACAAATCAAGACAATGAGCTGCACACGGGCTCCAATATATTTTTGGGTACTTCTCTGTAATCAGTTTCCCAGCTCCCACACAATTTGCTGCACTATCAGTTACCACTTGAACCACATTTTCCACCCCTACTTCAAGAATGGCTTCCTCTAATATTTGGAAAATATACTCAGAAGTTTTCTTGTGGTTCATGGTGTCAATCACTTTCAAGAACACAACACCATCAGGAGAAGATACCAAAACATTAATCAATGGCCTTTGACATATATCTGACCATCCATCACTCAATATAGTGCAACCTGTTTCATTCCAAGAGGCTTTGACATCAGCTAATTTCTCAGACACTCTATCTTTAGACCTTTGCAAAAGAGTTGTCCTGAAAGCCTCTAAAGTTGGGGGTGTGTACCCTTTGCCAAACTCTGCAACTTTCTGAATTGCATTACGAAAATGTGGATTCCTTGCAACATTGAATGGAATAGCGCTTGAGTAAAACAAATCAGCTAATGCATCATCCACCTGTTGTTTCTCTACTGGTTTCCAAAAGCTGTTCAATGTTCCACTCTCTTTTGATTTACTCACATGTCCAGGTAAGGTGGAAGAGGAAGACATGATAGATGTTGTGTGTTTAGACTGAGACATATCCTCTTGAATTCTCTGTTTTTTTTGTGCATTCTTCATCTTTGATACAATTGAAGAGGATTGTTCTTTCTCTAAAGCAGCTCTCATTTCTTGGGTAACTTTTGGACATGCTTCAACACCTCCTCCTGCACCTGCTGAAATACCAAGTAAATGGTCCATTGCCCTTGTCAAGCCTCCAGTAAAAGGTTTCTGACACCTGTTGCATGTGAGACTTGTACCATTGCGAGTGACATATTTCCATGCCTCGGCAGTTGATTTCTGAGGAGCCATAAAGTAACAATCTGTATTTTTGAAAGACAAAATACAAATTTTAATTTTCAAAACATAAAATCAAAATATATTAATTTTGTCATTCTACTTCAAAAATTAAATAAGAAATACTAATAGTCTAACACTATATTTTAAAGCATAAAATAAAGAATATAATAATTTCTTATTAAAAGCATAAAATAAATATATTTAACTTTTTATTTTAATTTTTAAAAACAGAATAAACTTGCTGCATTTTTGTAGTTTAATTTTTAAAAACTGAATAATGGAACTAAAATAATATTAAATTTACTGTTTACATATATTAAATATTAATTTATTAATATATTAATATATATTTAATACAAATAAAATATTAAATATTTATTAAATATTTCATATTTCATATTTTATAAAATATTAAAGACCTAATAAGTAATATATATAAATGCTAAAATAATACAATATTAAAAAAAAAAATTTAAATCTATCTGGTATTAAATCTAATATTAATAAAAATAAAATAATAAAAACTAAAATAAATATTATAAATTTATATGAATACAAAATATCTAAAATTAATAAAATTATACAACCTAATATTAAAATAATATTAATAAAAATAAAATAAAGAAAACTCATAGAAATAAAAAATACAATATTAAATAAAAATATATGAAAACCCTACCTTTTTTACGAGCTTGGTTGGAGTCGAGCAGTTTGTAGATGTTGGATGCAGGCTTCACGCGCGCTTGACAGAGGGTGGACGCGTCACGCGAGCTTCACGCGAGCTTCACAGGCGTCACGCGGGCTTCACGAAGGCGTCGCGCAGGGCTTCACAAAGGCGTCACACGGGCTCCACAGACGCTTCACACGGGCTCCACAACTTGGCCGCGGGCTTCACAGCTTGGCCGTCGACCTGTTAACTTTCTCAAGCACCTGCTAGTTCGTCAAAAATATGAAAGATTTGCCAGAAAATGGAAAGCTCGTTCGCCGAAAATCTGAGACACGTTTTTGCTTTTCACGATAGCATATTTAGCAGTGAAAACCCTAAAACGAAAACACCTTTTGAATGGAATTTTTAATAAATTTTAAAATTTACGAATTTCGATGAATTTTGACGAATTTCATTGGGTTTTAAAAAATTCGACGAATTTCGAATATAATGCCATATATTCGGCGAATGCTGTGACTTAGATTATACCTATAGTCATCAACTATAAATTTTTTTTATTAACAACCTGATATTATTATGATATAATGAAATATATTAATATATATAATATAGAAATAAAATATAATGATAAGACATATAAATATCGATGTAAACAACAACAACAATGAGTATTTATTTAATGAATGAGTCAAGTATCATAAATTATAACTGATGGGGCAGCGATCCTAATTATCTATTAAAGAAAGTAAACACACCATAAAATGCAATGATCGATGGAGTGTCTAAACAAACAAATACAGTCTTAAGTTAGCAATCATTAAAACAATCCAAGTCAGCAACCTTGGCGATCAGCATAGAGGTGCGATCCTTCCCAAAAAGGCAGCAGATAAAGAGTCACGTCCCTTGCTAGTGATCAAATATTTAAGAGGACTGCTGCAGAATAAAGAGGGGGGGAATATGATAATCAGAAAACAACAAAACCCAATCTACAATGATTAACTGAAACATCGTTCAAGGAGTGAATGAACAAAGAAAAGAATATCTAAACTAATTCTAATCGATGGATGAATAAAGAAGAGAATATAGAAACATATTCTGATCCAGGGGATAGAAGAGGAATCTGAAATATATATTTTCTTGAGTGTTAAAGAAGACCAAGAGAATGTATGCAGATCTTAGAGGGGTAAATATAGATTGGGAAAGAGATGTAAAAGGAACCGAATCAGCAGGTAAGTATAATATAATTATCAATACATATATATAAAAGTAAATATATAAATATAGATAATATGCATACTTATGCAAACATGAGTATTCTAAGTCTAGAGATAATTAATAATGATTATATATATATATATATATATATATATATATATATATATTATACGATAATCATGCTTGTAGCAATTATTGAACCTTATAAGTAGGCATGGTTCTTTAATATGAAAACTAGATGTTACTTATTTGATTATTATGCAATGATCTCTATAGTACGTTCATGATTATAATTGTTCTAAGAATAGATTTGATATTTACTTAAAGAATCAGTGATAAATGCAAATGTATTTGATTGCTTAAAGATTGTCTTTCGAGTGTTTGCAAACCTCCTGAGAAAAGTGGTGCCTAGAAACTCCACTCAAGATTTTGCTCCTCGAACCCAAGGCAAGGATGGGCCATGGAGGAGTGGAAATTCCACTTAAGATTCCGCCTAGTCCAAAGGCATGGGTGGGCTATGGAGGGGTGGGGGTCCCACTCAAGAATCCGCCTAGGCCATGGAGGGGTGGTAGGCCTAGACCACTTATAAGCTTTGCTGGCTTCCCCCGGTGGCTAAGTGTCTTCCAAGGTGATGACATGGGTGGAGAAAGCAGTTACTAAGTCGCCGAGAAGAGAGGGTTGTGGTATACAACCTCTTGGGCTTGGCAAAGGACCTCAGGGCGGATCTACCCGTGCCACTCCTCATATGTCTTAATAACTGCTTGGTGATTATGTTTATAATTGGATATTTAGATATTAATGCTAATAGACATATGTGTATGTAGAAATATTATTCATGTGGTGAATGCAGGTTTCAATCTAAGATTACATCATTAAGGGGTTATTTAATTGATATAGTGAAAACCCTAACCCTAGTTTATGGGATTTATGAGTAATAGATGAAATCTAGGTCAAACTAGGACAGGGGACATTACAGTCATCTTGAACCCCTAAACACAACGCTACTATCTAAATTCCATTTGGAAAAGGCTGGTGCTCTCCAAGAAAGTGTTGGAATTGATTGTCATTGATGTCAAAAGAGTATGAGAGATTCTTAGAATATTGTCATTGATGTCAAAAGAGTATGAGAGATTCTTAGAATATTGTCATTGATGTCAAAGGTGAGAAGAGCACTTTGTCAATAGAAGAAATCGTATGATGGATAAAGGCCAAAGCCCACTAATTGATGTTTGAACACCAAGTAAAATCATATTGAGAGGAGTGGATAAAAGATGAAGTGTGTGAGTGGAGCAACAAAAGATATATCAATAATGAAATGATTCATATGTCAATGCTGAAGTAAATCAAATTCAATAGAGGATTGAATCAAATATCAATAAGGGAATGAACAAAAGATATATTATGAAGTGCTTCTTACATGATAAAGAAATTAATTTATTAAATAAAGATTAGTTTTTACCTGTTGGCATAACAATTAGCGCCTTTGGAGTGCGAGTTGGTACGAACAGCTATGCACAGTGCGTAATGATTGCTCTTCAAATTAGGAGGGGAAGCTCCCTCTTTTGCTGATATGCGTTCTAAAAGTAAAGTATCTAAATCCTATCTTTTTCGACTTAGCTGGAAGAGGCACAAGGTTAAGAAAACCAAGGACGTTGCATCTAAGGATTTTCTCTGGTTTTGCAGATCATTAACTAAAACTAAAAACTAAATGATTTAAACTATCCAATCTCCTCAAGAAAACAGAGCATGAGGAAAAGGAGCAGGAATGTGATTATACGATAAACTTTAGGTGCAGATTCACAACGTGATGGCAAGGTGGCTCAACTATTTGCTTGGCTGGGAAGAAATTTATTAGAAACAAACAAATATACGATAAACTGAGTACAAATTCACAACGTGAAGGCAAGGTGGCTCAACTATTTGCTTGGCTGAATAGGTTTATTGACACACACATCAAACGATAAGCTTTAAGTACAAATTTGCAACATGAGGGCAAGGTGGCTTAGCAATTTGCTCATCTGAATAGGCTTATTATTAACATAACATAAGGTAAGCAACTAGGACAGTAAATTGCATAGACGAGACACGCATACAATAAACGATCAAACTAGTAACCCCATTTAACTAAGATTTGAACAAACACCATAGTAATAACATGAAGGCAAGGTGGCACAATTATTCATTAATATAGTAATCACTCATGAACAAATATAGAATAACAATATTACAGGCAAGGTAGGCTCAACATATATTGCTATCGCGTGCAAAAGTTCTAATTACAAGGGTGAACCAATCTTAAGAATAGGCATGTCGCCGATAGCGCAACAATTCTCTATCACAAGCAAAAGTTAATTACAAATGAGCTGAAAGCTCTTATTTATAGACATCAAAGGTGTAGGCAACCCTAAAATCACCTTGAGTCAACTAGAGTCTTGCAAGCATGCAAGATCTTTATTCCTAAATCTAAGGAAAATAAACTACACTATTAACTGGAAAGATACCATCAGTTAACTAAAACAGGACTCAACAGAATGGACATGTGCAACATGCACACCCTTATTGAAATGAAAACTAACTAATAACTCCAACTATACAAAGATGTTTCCAAGAAAGACATAGCATGCATTGTGGAACAATGAGTTAACTCGGAAAGAGGCATCGAGTTTAACTCTTGTGTCTAATGTCTATCTTGGAAAAGGTGGGACGCCCTGAATTGGAGTTCACTGGCCCTGATCTCGAGCAATTAATGCGTCCACAAGGTTGTTGATTGCATCACCATCTAAAGGTCGTCACATGTCTCAATTGTCAATTCACTGCTTGTCAGCAACTCAAGCAAACTTGGAAATCTCTGCACACTTAAACTGGCACTTCACTGACTAGTAACTTTGGCGGCTCTGTAATTGAAGTGATGGCCACTGTTTCTTCTATAGCTTGACGCTTCCCACGTTTTTCACGCTTTTCTCTATAGAAGAGTGTTGCATGATGAAACCGCGAAATTTTGACTGTGTGTAACGACCCCATCCTTGGGTTATTAAAATTTTTCCACATTTCACTTCAAACATATAAATGTAACAACAAAGACATTACAATAAAATTCTTCCTTTCTTTATTGATAATTACATGCCAGTTACAATATATTTTTCCACATGGATTCCATTTCCATTTCAAATATAATTCAGGGTACAAAAGTAAAACAATTACATACATAGCTCGTAAGCTTTTGCACAAATAGTAGTAAGATAGTCTAGCTTCCCTTCCTTACAAATCTTGGTGTATCTGTCGCCTGCTGTGGAGGAGAAACATCACTCAAGCGCTTTTCCGCCAACCACGGATTGTTAATGCGGTCCCCCGCACATCTATCATTCAATAGATGGCCCTCCCTTCAAATGAAGAGACTGGTAAAGTAACCGGCTGCGACAACCCAACTGAGCATAGTGCTGTGTCCTATACATCTAGAACTTGCTATTTCACAATCCCGAACTAGCATGATGGATCACAATGAACTGACAATGTAGTCTCAACTATCTCACATCTAAGTGGATGTCGTACCTTCCACTACTTTGGCCAAAGTATTCACATTTAGTACTTCGAATGAAGGTCATCTATCATGTACACTACTCAGGGCCGATTTGATTTAAGACTATCTTACACTACGCAAAGGTATCGTCCTTTACTTTTGGATAATCTTTTATCCCAAACTAACCTACAACATTTTTCTAATAGATTTACACAAGATAGGTATATCCTTTTTCAGATTACCTACCTTTTAGACATTGTACTTCCATAGCTACATAAGGGAGGTATATCTTGTTTCAGACAACCTACCTTCAAGCAAACTACTTAATCAGGAATTGGAATGCAGTCAACAAAGGTCTTTATACCATTTCTCCTAATCAGGAAATCTTTATCCTAAGAGTACTTTTAGCTTATCCCAGTTATCCCTATAACTTAAGCTGAAAAAGACCCTTCTAGACCACTATCCTCACTCCATTCCTAGTTTCTAGTATCTACTTCAATCATATTCTCCATATATAGAGATCATACAAATAAGCAATAATACCTAAATGCAATGTCTACCTTTCAAGACAGATAAATGTTCCTTTACACAATCATGCATTCTTTTCACTTTTCTCAAATAAGCTTTCCCTAAGTTATTTCATAACATCAGTTATCTTATTCCAACAGCGTTTCTTCAAATGCTTTTCTATTTTACTATCCTTTTCCAAGCAAATTCTCAAGCAGATTAATTAATTTACAAAATTAATCTAATACATTACACATGCCTGTTTTCCTTGCTGTAGATGACTCCAGTCTGAAGCTATTTCTCCTCCTTTGTCAGTGCCGCTCCTCTCAAACAGTGCTTATTCGGCAAAGGCACACTATGGTTTTTAAACCAATGAAGTACAATAATGAAAAAGTATGATAATCTTATAATTGCTTCCACAACAATAAAAGACTGTTCACAAAATGCTTCAATGCTTATTCAGCAATGACAAGAAATAGCTCTCAAATGCTGCTACAAAATTGTCAAATTATGTCTCTCAAACAAATGCAATGATAGATAGGAAATTCGTGAGAATACAGTAAAGACAAAATGTAGCTCTCACAAGAGAAAATTCGGAATTCCGAAAGTGTGTTTTGCTCAATGAACTGGGCGGCTATTTATAGAGCCCTCAGCCAAACAATTTCCACTCATGCAGGCATGTAATTTGACAGAACTACTATCTGAATATTTCAAACTGAAATGTGGCGAATTTTCCATACTTACTCAGCCTTTGAGAAGGTGATTCGACTTCCAGCAGTTCAGAGAAAGATTCAAACTTCCATTTGATAAGAAGGGCGGATTGACACCTACAGGCGTCTCCCAAAAATGGTGGATTAACTTATTGCAGGAAAACGTCAATGAAGAAACGTGTTTCATCTACCCTAGGCTTCGGGCCTTCTCACGTATTCGCAAATGGTGGATGCAAAATGCGACCAGGTCTTGCGCCATGAGGAGCTGTGCGCGGTTTCATCTTATTCATTCATTTCAGCCATTTTCCACTGTTCACGTTTTTCCCAGCTTGAAGGAAATATGCAATTTCCTCTTTTAGCCAAAGTTTAAAAATGCATTTGATTTAAATCTTTCAAAAGACTATAGTTTTCCTTATTAATTTCTCAAGGTATTTCCAATGTATTTTTCCAATAGTCTATGGAAATCGAAAATACTTCTATTACTCATGGTAAATGCATTTTATTACCAAATGACTATATAAGTCAATTAAATTATTTCCAAGGCAAAGTCATTTTAAAAATATAAATTAAAACATTATATTTATATCTCCATAAATTCATTTTATAATATTAACTCTAATTAAAAGAATTAAATCTTTTAGTTTTACACTAAGAGTTTTAAAATATTTATCTAGATATATTTACATATTTTAATATATTAATATTATTATAGTTCTTTTAAATATTAAACATATAAATATTAAAATACCTGAGTATTTAATATATTTATATATCTTAATATAACTATAATAATATTATATATAATTGCATATATAAATATATTTAAGAAATGTAAATATACATATACATATATAATTGTCGATTATATATATATTCTGTGAGCCAGTCAGCGTACTTTCAAAATATATATCTATGTGTATGTATATATAAATTCCAAGCAAATATTTAATATTCCACATTCAAGGTTCACAGAACAGTAAGTCAATCAGCAAGTAACACCACTCACAAAGCATAAGGAAGTAATCCAAAACTCCTAAGCCTAAGGATGACTTATTAAGACCGCTCAAACTGACTCAGTTCCCAAAACCCTCAGTGAAGTGTGTGTATGCTCAACTTGATCAACTTTACCGGTTACTCGACCAAGCCCCTCTCCCGAGTGATGTCTCCCCTCCGCCTGGAGGAATAGTTCTTGTTCTTGCATCCATTGGCACAAAACCACAGCAGTTACTCGCTCATAACATTTGCAGTATATATATATATAAATCAATTATAAAACAAGATTCATTATCTTGATATTCACATATATGCAGTATTTACCATGAATTACATCAATTGAAAGAACATCAAATGAAACAACGTCAAATGAGCTAACATACATATTGATAACAAGGTGCAAGCATCTCCAGATTTCACATTACATTCAGTTCTACCTTTTATATCACTAGTAAATAGTAACCTCATAATTCAGGATGTAACACTGTGAACCCTCTGGTTGTGTGAAATGCAAATGAACTTGCTACACATGCAAAATTCCAACGGTATCAACCCTCTAAAATGGCCTTGGAAGACAATCAGCTGTATGAGGCATGAAACTATGTGGACTTGAGTGACTACGCCTGCCAACCTTCTAGATGCGCTTGATACAAATCAGTGTCAGCTTTTCTGATGAAATCATGAATTAAGACTGACTTGGTCTTGAATTCAATTTGCGTGAACTGCATTTTGAATAACTTGCCTGGTGACTATAAACGCGGCTATGTTCTAACAACTTTCTTTGGAAAGCTAAAATGACTCCTGATGAGGCTAAAAATAGCTTGTTGGGGGGCAATTTTCACGAAAAATTCTGAGATGTGGGTTTTGTGCAGAAAATAATTCTTAGCAAACCCTCAACATTAGAAAATTGAAAAAATGCCTTTTAGCTTGACATGCAAAGATTTTTTTGAAAAAAAATTGGGGGCAGCAAGGGTTGCGGGGGCAGATTTTTTCAAAAAAATCTGGAACATGGGTTTTGTGCAGAAGATGATTTCAAGCAAACCCAGATCCTCCATTTTGAAAAATATTGTCTTTTACTCCACCATGCAAAGGAATTTCATTTGAGAAAAGCAAAGCTTCGAGAACTGAAGCTTCGAGGTAAGTTTTCCTAAAAAATTCGAACACATGGGTTTTGTAGAGAAAGCCGTGCACAACCAACCCAGATGATTAGAATTGTCAAAATTCGCCAAATTCTTGAACATGTGAAGAATACCTAAGACAAAAAACAGAAGAAATTAAGACAAATGATAAAAGTTTTATGTTTTTGCTTCTGTCAAAAATCGCCATGCTTGTTTAAAGTTTGTTGATTATTCTGGACTTGTATCTGCAAGGAAATCTGAAAAATTATTGTTTATGATGCCTTCGAATGTTTGCACAAGAGAAAATTCGCTTGCACTTCAACCTGTTATGAGAGAAATGGACGCCATTTTGAAATAAATAAAGAAATTTTAGGTTTATGGCGCCAACTGCAAGTAGAAACCCTGATTTCAAAAGGAATCATCTGATTGGACCCCACTTCGTGCAACAAAAACTGACTTGGAGTCTCAAAAATATTAAATTATTTAGTTCAACTCAACATGCGAAACTCAATGAGTCTCAAAATAGGCGTCGATATTAAAACATTGAAGAAATTCGCCCTTTGCAAAGTTGACATGCGGAAACTTAAATTTAATATTATTTTATTGAGTTAACTGAAATCTCTCTTTTTGGGTCGGCTTAGAATATTTTCCTGATTCCAAAAAGTCAAAGTTTGACTTTCTAGGCATCCAGTTTCAAAAGTTGAGATTTTTTGCTAACTTCTTGTTTTGTAGCTGCCTGAAAATGTCATCACAGCCTTTGTTGAACTCTGATTTCCGGATGCCCGGTTGATGCTGGAGCTAAGCTGACACATCCATTGCGTAGCTAGAACAACTCTAATGAAATGTCTGCTAGGAGCTGTGACCTCAGAAAACTGAATTTGGTGCCTCAAAATGAAGGTCGCCTTTCTCAAGGAGATATGTAATTTCGTAAGAAATTCCATACTTAGCCATTTTTTGACTCTGCCTTTTGACGCTTCAATCTGCCGTTGCTGGTGAATGATGACTCTCGTCGACTGGATGCTAGATCCATCACGTAGCTGGAAGAATTATGCACCCGATGACTGCATATGCAAGGCTTGAATGCTGGATTAACACCTCCAAATGCAAGGGCGCCCCTGGCTTGCAGAGGAGCATAAACAAAAATTAACATGATTTTGCATTTTGTCAATTTGAAAATCCCCTCCGTTGAGAAGCATCTTTTTCAACATCTTTCATCATAGAATGTTCTACTTTGAGTTTCAGGTTTAGATTTTGACACCTGGTACTGGCCAACTACCATTGACGACCTCAGAGGTCCTAACTTTTCTCCTGAAAAGTGAAAACTACCCACCAGGCTTAAACGAACTTTTAACTAAATCCGATTTCACCATTGTGATCGTGATGCAAAATGAGCCAATCAAAATTAATTTCAGCCAATTCTGACAAATTTCTATTTTTAGGGTTTTTTGACTTAAAAATAGGGTCCGGAAACCCTAATTTTTGAAAATTTCAAATTTTGCCAGTATCTTCCTAACATCACACTCACCAAAAGCCCATACTTGATTTGCCCAAAAACTGAGTTTTGACACCATTTTTACAAGGTTTAGACCATTTTAAGCAAAATGCCTTAATGAAGCAAAAAATTTGGTTTGGGTACAACATTACCAAAAGTCACAAAGGGTGCTATGAAGGGTTGTGTTTCATGATGAGACAAGATATATAAGAACTCCATAAGATGTTATGTGTGGGAAAGTTTTATCATTTGAGAGTGAGTGAAGAAAAAAAAAGGGAGGAAGGTTTTATCATTCAAAGAAGAAGTGTATGGAATTAGAATATGTAGCATGAAGTAAACAAGAGGAATATAGAAGAATGAAGTGAATGAATATTATTAATTGAAGATCTGGTTAAGAATAGTCAAGAGACATGTTGAAGAGCTATGGCCATTGAATAATAAGAAAATAATAGATCATTCAAAGGCAGCCATTAAGGAGAAATAAAAAGGAGAAAGAAAAAGTTCTAAAAGGCAGCAATTAGACTTAACAAAAAGACATATCCTTTTAAAGAGTTATCTTTTTTCAAAGAGATGCAACTCTTCATTGAGAGGTAAAGACATAAATAGATGTGTGGAATAGAAAGGAAGATCTATTAGTCAAAAGAGAAGTGTGTAGAGGATAAAAACACAAATATTATTGTGGATATGTGTGAAAAGACATTAATCAAGTTTGAAAAGGCAGCAATTATTATTTAAGAGGAGGCATGACTATTTGAAGGGTCATTATTTTTGAAAGGATGTATCTCTCCATAGAAATATGAAGATACAAAAGGGAAAATGAAATCTGTGAGAAGTGTGGAATAAATGTAATATAATACAAGCAGATTTGTGAAGGGAAGTGTGTGAGACACAAAGATATATCATTCAAGAACAAGAAGATTTAAGAAGAATATATGCAAATTTGTGTAATAATATTTACTAAAGAGAATATATGCAGATTTGTGTGTGAAGATTTTGAGGAGGAGAATATAAAAGGAGATCATTGAAGGCTATTTGTAAAGAACATTTATTCTCAAGAAGACAAGATTCTATTGACGAGGTTGGTGCCCCATATAGACGAGGTTGGTGCCTCATATAAAAGAGATTGGTGTCTCTTGCTGAGTTGGTGCTCAATTGTGGGGATTGGTGTCTCCAATGGGTTGGTGCTCAAAAATTGTATAAGAGGGGATTGGTGTCTCTTGTAGGTTGGTGCCTACAAAGATTGTAAAAGAGATATATATAAAAAACAATATTTTGTTGTTGTTTTCTTCTGTAAAGGTTTCCACATAAATTGTGTGTTCTTCTTGTGTTGCAAAATTGTTAGATCTTATGTGAATGATATTGTGCAATTGACATTATTGTGGTTGTTAGTTTGAAAAAGTAAAAGATTGTATTATATTGATTCACCCTTCGCTCCCCTCTCCCCCCAAACCCTCTTAGTATAATTTTGTGCTCATCAGAAAGTTGGAGCTTACAAAGATGTTGGAATGACCATAAAATGGGGACATTACAAGATGATCCAAGCTATCAATAATGGACCAGGTGAGTATAAACCACTTGGATATGAAAAGCTTCGCACCACTTGAATTGATAAGAAAAAAACTCGACTAGAGCAACAAACTGCACCAATGAAAAGACTGTGGTCTACATAAGGATGTAGTATTGTGATGGATGGGTGGATAGATGGTAGAAATCATCCACTACTTAAAATCATGGTCACATGTAGCAAAGGGCCTTATTTTTTGAAGGTAATAGATTGTTCAGGGCAAAAAAAAAAAGTGAGGTTCCTTCATAACCAACTATGTAATGGAATTGAGGAGGCAGGGGCATCACATGTAGTCCAAGTTGTTACAGATGTTGCTCCTTTTTGTAAAGAAGCAGGCATGTTAGTGCAAAAAAAGTACAAGCATATATTTTGGACACCATATTGTGTGCATTCGTTGAACAATGAACTTAAAGACATTGGCAAGTTCTAGTGGATTCTAGATCTTATTGAAAAGGGCAAAAAAATACAAATGTTCATATGTAACCATCACCACACGCAAGCCATTTATTGAAAATTAGCAAAGGTGGAACTTCTCAAACTTGCTGATACATGGTTTGCTTCTTATTTTATTCTTCTTGAGTGTCTTTGTGAAGTCAAAGGAGCTTTTTGTTTCATAGTAGTTAGTGATGCATGGGCAGCTTGGAGACAATCTACACCAGATATTGCAGCTGAGGTGAGAGGTATGGTCCTTGATGACCGTTCTTGGGTTGATGTTAAATTTGTTGTGGACTTTATTAAGCCCATATGTGAGGTGATCAAATTTGCAAAATCAGACAAGTGTGTTTGGGAGAAATTTATTAAGAAATAGATTCCATGTGTGAAAAAGTTAAGAATATAACAAATGCAAGAGATCTTTCTCTATATCCTTTGATAGAAGAAAAGATACATGGAAAATATTACAAACTTAACGCACCCCTTTATTGTGCTGCCTATGCCTTAAATCCTAAATGGTATGATATACAAGTGACCAATAAGAGGGCTCCATATGGGGATAGAGAGGTAGTGAAGGGACTTTGGGTTGCAGTAAAGTAGATTTATGGCCAAGGTGAGCATGCTTCAATTATGAGGACTCAATGGAATAATATTTCATGTGGGCATGGTGATTTTCTTTTGTGGAAGCTTTGTATGATATGCATGACAAGAAAGACCCTATAGAGTGGTCGTGGAACCATGGAGGTGAAACCCTTGAATTACAATCATTTGCAATAAGATTGCTCTCACAAGTAGCCAGCTCTTCATCTTGTGAGAGGAATTCGAGCACTTATGGTTTTATTCATTCACTAAAGAGGAACTGATTAGGGTCAAAGAAAGAGGAGAATCTAGTGTACATTCATAGCTCATTTCGCCTTTTCTCTCATCTAGAGCCTGGGTACAAGGAGGGTCCATCAGTAAAATGGGACCAAATTTCACTTGATGGAGAAGTTTCAGCCTTGGTGGATGAATTCGTTGAAGCAGATGGCCTCAATGATTTACCTCCAATTCTACTACCAACAAAGGAACTTGAGCTTGAGAGTGATGAGTATTTGGAGAGCAGCATAATTGAGGACCTTG
This sequence comes from Sequoiadendron giganteum, assembly GCA_007115665.2. Lineage (NCBI taxonomy): Eukaryota > Viridiplantae > Streptophyta > Pinopsida > Cupressales > Cupressaceae > Sequoiadendron > Sequoiadendron giganteum. Next base: position 824,659,500 of record CM021102.1, read on the forward strand.
AAATGGATAACATAGAAGTGTAGATAATAGATATCTGATTTCTGTTTTTAAGTTTTTGTATGTGTATCAGCCTATCAACCAGTGTTACAAGACTCGCCCAAACTCGGCGAGTACTCGCGAGTCCCGAGGCGGGTGACCCTAAACGAGTCCCAGAGACTCGGCTGTCGAGTACTCGCCGAGACTCGCCGGACTCGCCGAGTCTCGTGCCCCAAACTCGACCATTTTGCTTAAATTTTTTTAAAAAAAATTGCATTCTTTTTTTCTCAAATTTTTTAAATAAATGGTGTGTGCCATGAAGGTTTGTGTGGTTTTGAAGGTCTTCATTTGGGCTTGGTGGCGGGGGCTCCGCCCCTCGACCCCGCCCTGTATCGCGACAGCGAGCGCGCCCAGGGCGCTACCCCGGGACCCTGCGAGGGGCGCTGCCCCTCGACCCCGCTGGGGGCGCTGCCCCTTGACCCCGTTGGGGCGTTTCCCCCAAACCCTCATCAAACTATAGGTCTAAGCATGTTATAGGCCAATGATGAATCATGATCATAAAAACCTACAAAATACATATCCCCTATTGCAAATCTTTGCATCTTTCACAGTCAAAGCCATAATCAAGGATTATCTTGTTTCAAAATTCATACATTAGACAACAAAACATGCAGTCTTGAAGGCTTCAATAAAATTTTAATAATAAAATCCTCACTTGAATATACACACCAATCATTGAGACATAAGCAAATATCATGGCTACATCATCATCTAGGACCTAACTTAGACACTAGCGCATGACTTGTCGTGATATTGGGATGAGTAATGCAAGCTCTTTTGAGCCATAGACTTATTTTTTTAGTTTTGATATTTGTTTTGATGCCATGGATTTCATATTCCATGAGTTTTGTATACATTTGACAATATTTATATATTTGAATGTGTTATTTCCTTTAGCTAAAATTTGCGTTTATACTTATGTGATCGATATATGTTTGTGTATAGGATCATAGTAGTTTCTATTTCATGATGTTATTGTGTATTTGAGGTTTATTCACTAAAGGGTGCATGGAACAAGCTTTAAATCCTTAAAAATCTCTAAATTTCAAGGGTTTTTCTATTTGCCGAGTCTTTGCCGAGTCTTGGGCGAGTCTAGGCTCTGAGTCCGAGTCCGAGTCAAAAATCGGCTTGCCGAGTCCGAGTCTTGTAACTATGCTATCAACATTTCTGAATTTCAATATATAATGTCAAATATGTAGGATGAATTCTTTGACTCTTTGACATTTGTGTGCTTAAAATTTAAAGTTAATGTTAAACTTTACCGGTACTCTTGTTTTGAAAGTTCAATGTCGTGATATTTTCAGTTTTAATGTTAGCAAATTAATAAATTGTTAAATTATATAAAAAAGTGGCTGTCTCCTATTTTTCAAAAATAAATGTACCGGTACGAGTACTAGTGTCCTGTACCTGTAATAGTACTAGTCTCTGGGCAACCTTGCCAAACATGGATTAAATTTCACACAAAGACAAGATATTGTCAACTTAAGGAGATTTGTATGCTAAGCTACAAAATCCATATCATTAACTACTGCAATACAAAGCCTGCAAGAACTATCAAGCAATATTCAACTCCTAAATACACAATATCACAAAATCACATAAGTGGGTGCAATTCAGCAGCAAATAGGCATAAATTATTATTAGCTTCCAATCTAAAGGCATAAAGCACTTAGAAGTGTTTATAGTGCTTTGCGTTTTCAAGCTATGCAATTTTCAAGATAAATACAAAAAAAAATAACTGAAGTTTTTATGTTAAAAATAGTTTGCTTGCAATCACGACAAGCTCCAAGTACCAAATTGTCTGAAAATATACCATCTAAATCAAAAAAATCTGCAAACAGATTTCTGCCAAAAATATGAAGTCTTCAAATAGACATTTTAGAAGGTCATCTGAAATTAGCCATGATCTAAAAGCAGCAGTAACTAAAAATAGCTACTTTCAGATATCAGCTGATGAGCTTAGCACAGCAACAGCAGCATCTGAGTATCCTGCATTCTCTGGAATCTGTCAATGCACTTTAGGTGCCTTTGCAGACTGAAGAAAAACTCTTGTATGTTGTAACAGCATACTGAATGCTTGAAAACTGATGAATGCTCTCTAAAAGACTAAAAATCCTTCACAACTTGCTGAAACCTGCAGTATGTTATGTTGCTGTCAAAACCTGCAAAAACCCTGCTGGATGTCTATAACAGGGAACAGTGGCACTACAATCCTTTTCCAATCTGCTAAACTCGCTCTTGCAAATAGTGAACACTGAGAAGAATGAGTTATCAAAATGCCAAAGTGCCTTTATGAAGGTGAAAAAGCTCTTCTGTCTTATGTTTCGCCAAAAGTTTGCAACTGCATGAGCTTGCGCTGGTGATTTAAATGGTAGCTTTTGTGTTTGTGAAATTTTTGGTCAACCTCCCTTATGGTGTGTGCTTATGCTCAATATGTCCCTTTTTTAAGCTTTCACAAATTTGATGCATCTGTATCATGACATCGCTTTTGGAGTTTTTGGACACTTTTGTGGATTTTTAGAGTTCGATCAAGCTACATGATCAGGTACACCTAAGAATGAGGCTGTCCTTTTTGTTTCAAATAAAAATTTAGCACTACCTCATGAGCATGCTTTTGAATTTTTGATCTTTGAAATCATTTAACACACCTCATAACAGTGTGCTCCTAGGGAACTTTGAACTGTTTTTTATATTGTAATTTTTTTGCCATCTTCCTTATGTCATGTGCCTGGGCTGTTATTGCCACTTTTTTATGTTTGGCAACTTGTGACCAATCTTACATGAGGCACACTCCTTAAGCCTTGCTGCCACTTTTTGACATTTTGGAAGTTTTGGGAGCCCCTTTACATTGGTGTGCATAAAGAGTTTGAGAATCACTTTTGGTTTTAAGCAAACTTGGGCCATCCTTCTTCCAATTGATGTGCTCCAAGTCATTTGAGGACCATTTTTTGACTTAAACACTAACTATGGGACATTCAGTTTTATTGGCACACTCCAATGGACTGATATGTCCATTTTCATTCCTTAGACCATTTTTGTAGCTTCTTTTACGTCCAAGCTTTGGTTTTTGTCTTGTTTGATGTGTTAGAAAGTGTTTGTCATCAGCCATGCAAAAACATTGATTAGAGCTTACAAACATGACATTCACAAACCTGGGTACCAGGATTTGGTCAGGACTCACTAGACAAACTTGACAATAAGTGTTGGAAATGTTGTCATTGATGTCAAAGGTGGATAATATTGTCATTGATGTCAAAGGTGTATGAACAAGGTTGTTGGCAAGATTGTTATCATTTATATCGCAAAGGAATTTTCTGTCCAAGAAGAAGAAAATCACTGAAGTTGCAATGGCCAAAGGCCACTAATCGATCCTCATAGCAGTGTTGGATTTATCACTTTAAATGGGCCGACCCATGAGAAATTATGTTAAATCTCCTTTGCATAAGGTGGTTGACTATAAGTTGGTTTTAAGAATTAGTTTATATATTTCAAGGAAAATTCCTAATGCTGGTTGACTTCAAGTTAATTATGGCAGTGCTCTAATTATAATGTCTATGCAAGAGTGGCCGACTTCATTCAAGAGTTGGGAGGAATAAAAAATAGATTAAAGGCAGCGATTTAGCATATTTAAACCTTTTTAATGCTGGCCGACCTGCACTTCTAGTGCCACTTTGGGAGATCAAAATAAATTGAATTTACATTTATATGAGACTGAGCTCCTTTTGAATTAGTGCTTATCTTGGTGAAAAGGCACATGGAAGGTATAAATGGAAAAAGTAGGAGGAAATAATAAGAAGCAATTCAATGATTTATTTCTGATTAAAAAGAGATAAAAAGGGCAGAAATGAATATCAGATTCATATTAGAGAATATATGCAGCTCATGTATGGAAGACAATTGCAAATATATATGACAAATAAAGGTGAAAAATAAGAGCAGATTGAAAAGAGAGAAAAGAGCAGAAATATGAAGTGTAACTCAGATTTATTTTGAGTGTATATGCAGCCCACATATGAATTGTAAACACAAATATACATGATGAATATATGTGAAGATTAGAAGCAGAAAATTATGTGACAATAATGCCATGATTATGATTAGTTGTGTGAAAAGAATTGGTGCATAGATGTGATCAGATTTGAAGGAAGACTGTGCATGACAGTAATCAGATTTGTGAAAGAAGGTTGTTGTGTGGATAGTGGTCAGATTTGGAAGGACAATGTGTGAGTTTAAATCAGATTTGCTAGAGGAAGATCCTGTGAAGAAGAATACTATATCAGCCATTGAAGGATAAATAGGTTGGAGCCTATCAAATAGTGGTTGGAGCCTCTTGCTGGGTCGGAGCTCAGTTTGTGTGGGGGTTGGAGCCTCCAATAGGTTGGAACCTATGAAATAGAGGTTGGAACCTCTTGCTGAGTTGGAGCTCAGTTTGTTTTGAAATTGTAGACTTCAATAATAGGTTGGAGCCTACAAGAAGAAGAAGAAGAAGATTAATTTATATATATAAGCAATATTTTTCCGTGGTTTTCTCCTGCAAGGGTTTCCACGTAAAATCGTGTGTTGTCTCTGTGTTCTTAATTGCTAGATCTTACTTGAATGCTGTTATTGTGATTGGTTAAGTTTTGAAAAGTAAAAGATTGTTAGATACTGGTTCACCCCCTCCCTCTCAGAATCACCATGTGCTCATCAATACATTATAGTATTTTGAGGATTTGGTCAGGACTCACTAGACAAACTTGACAATAAGTTACAGTATTTCAACTTGAAAGATGACTATATGATTATTTTTGTATGGCTCCAACATATGGCATTGCTCATTGAGCATGGAATGTTTAGAAAAGAGGTGAAATTTAAAATATTTGACAGATGGTAAGTGTAAGATTCTATGTTCCTATATTCAAGATCATAACTATGCAGAAAATTATAAAGCAGGTTTGATCACATTATTATTTAAAAATGAGAAAACACAGTTCCATATAAACTGAACATTAAATGCAATGTGGTGTCCTTAATGAGATTTGTATGCATGCATGTGTGTTTCAGTATCTGTACTCATATAGGGCCTTGGCTATATAGTCATTGTTTTGGGCACATAGAAGCAACATATTCTAACTTCTGTCTTATACATCTTATAACACAAGGTCAAGTTGATACTTTTGTGGGTTTGCATAACTTGTCTCTCTGTCTCATACTGTTTCTTACTAATTGGTTTTTATGTGGAGCTCAACTTTGTCATATCTGTAAGATTTCTTGATATGCTTGTATACTAATGTGTGATATTCTTACTGTAGAGCTGATTCTGCAGCTGTAGCTATCACAACAACTGATCTTGTTAGCAAAAGTGTAGCCCTTGAGACTCAGGTGCAGTGTGATTTTGTCGTGCGTTTAATACTTTCTTGAAGAAGTAATTGCTCTGGGTTATACAAGAAAGTGGACATTATTTTTGTTAGCAAAAGTGTAGCCCTTGAGACTCAGGTGCAGTGTGATTTTGTCGTGCGTTTAATACTTTCTTGAAGAAGTAATTGCTCTGGGTTATACAAGATAGTGGACATTATTTTTCTGTCAAACAAAGTGTGCTCATTTTGGTCTCCAATTGATCAAATCCTTATGTTCTCACCATTTTTGATTATAGATAGGAGGGACAACTGTGAGGATTGGAGGCATTGCAAAAGGTTCAGGAATGATTCATCCAAACTTGGCTACGATGCTCAGTGTATCTCTCTCTCTCTCTGGCTATGATGCTCAGTGTATCTCTCTCTCTCTCTCACACACACACACACACACACACACACAAAGGCACAGACCATCATAAACACATTAACATGCTATATGCCATTATTGTGCACAATTAAACAGCACGAGAAATTCGTGATTTTTGCAGTATGAGTGTACATTATTCTTTGGAGATGACTTTTTAGCTATACATTAAAATATATTTATTTTACTTTTCTTTGTTCTCCTAGGTTATAACTTCAGATGCAGTGGTTTCAGCAGATGTATGGAGGAAAATGGTCTCGACATCAGTGAAGAGAAGCTTCAATCAAATTACTGTAAGTTATTATGAGAAAATGTTTATATCACTTTGCATCTATTAGTTAATGCAATTTCTTCAAACATTCTGGATAAAAGTTCGACATGAATATTGAGTGGTAACATAATTGGAAAACAAGGAATATTATAATGCGTGCTTTAAATAACATCCTCATTGACATGAGATTAACACAAAAAACATTGATCATGGAAGTATTTGTAGTCTAAGGCTGGAAATGTAAAATAATTTTTGCAACGCTTTCATATAGAGTTTGTGGATCCTTTTGTTCTTCCTTAAAATGTTACCTAAAGAGCATAGAATTTCTCAGTATATAAGAGCACGTTTTGGTCCATAAGAACATACAAAAAGTGGATTTTATGCATTGAGAATGGAGCAATTACATGACCGCCTTTTTCTTGTCTTTTTTATTTTCTATGCATTATACTTTGAATTTTAGAGCACAGAGTCAAGAGATGCTTTCTTTATATCCTAACAGGGTGGCAGGTTCATTTGTCGCCTATTAATATGATGATCCACTTGCAATATATCATATGTTTGAGACTTGCAACAGATCAGATTTGATATCGCGTGATACAAACACTTTGGTTTTCTTGCAGGTTGATGGAGACTCAAGTACAAATGACACACTTATTGCATTGGCTAGTGGTGCATCTAGAGCCAAGGAAATAACTTCTCTTGAGAATTCAGATGCCAATCAGCTACAAGCAGCACTTGATGCTGTATGTGTCATACTTATCCCCTTTTAACATTTCACATATACTATCATGGTAATTGATATATATGTGAGTTCATCTTTTCGGTGAAGTTGCTTATGGGACTATATATCACAAACCAATATACAATAGTCTTACTTAAAGTACTGTTATTCATAATTTATGAACCCAAATAACCCATATTTCTCTGAGTTTCAGGGAAAGGTATGGAGGGGATGAGGACATGGCAAATTTTATATATAAATTTATAGCTTTTCAATTGAACAATTGAACTTTTGAAAAGTATTGAACATTCTAAATAGCTGAAATTCAAATAACAATAACATTTATGATATTGAGCAATCAACATTCAACATTGTCCATTGAAAATTGAAATCCAAAATTGAGTAAAACATTGAAATATGAATATTTAATTTCATTCTACTAACAATAAATTCAGCTAATTCCTGCTTGACATTGGTTTGGCATGGCTGAAGAGTCAAGCTCAAGAAATTTCTTGAAAATAACTCCAGTTAAAAAAAATGACATTTGAAAGGATAGAGATAATTTTTATAATCTTCAAAACAACTTTTTTCCCATAAGTTTATTATTGACTGGTGAGAATTTTCACAAATTGTTGCAATACTTGCAAGTTACTGACTAAAACCACTAGATTGACTGAACTTTTATAGTTTTAACCGACTTTGATGTGTTCGAACCACCAGATTGATCTGGTCATTTGTACATCTCTCAGGAAGAACTCATGAGTACTTGGGAAATACTTGCAACTCATGTAACTATGGTAAAATGGTACCAAGGTTATTGGACTTTACTTTATAAATAAAAGTATAAAAACATCCTTTCAACATGGACCTATTGTTGCAAGAAAATTCACATAGTTATTTTTCTTGTCAAAACATTGGTCATTTCTCATCCAGTATGTCATTGTGGAATCCTTGTCCCTCATGTTAATGAATGCCATGCTTTCGAGCTTTAATTAGTATTCTTGTATAGCCAATAGAAGATATTTTCCAATGTATCAAATGAAAGATTGGAGCTTGGCTGCAAGAGAAAGGGAAAAATTGCTCCAAGGTAGGAAAATGGGCATCCTTGTGTATTGGCAAGCCAATATGTTAGCGTTTCAATTCACAACTCTGGAATGCGAATTAGAAATGGACAGCTATGCATAGATTAACTACTCTTCAAATTAGGAGGGGAAGCTCCCTCTTTGCTGATGTTGCTTAAAGAAAGTAAACTAAAACTAATTTGCCTATCTTTTTGTTCAGGTAAGAGCACAAGGTTATAAAACTCAAGCGCCGTAGCTGAGATTTTCTCTTTTAGAAGTTGAACTACGACTAAGCCTATTCTAATGACGTTTCCAACTACTCAAGTAAACGCAGAGCTTGAGAGTTAGAAATGGAAAATGAATGATTCTTTGACATAAATACTTAAACAAACTTTCTGCCAACACATATCTACTTTACTTTCAATGCAAGCTGAAATAAAGATCATATAAGCAGAACATATAAAACAGAAATCTAAGACATTATATCAAGGCTGCGAAGTAGGCACAAGAATTTATTTTCTCAAATCTCAAGAACAAAGATTACACTTCTGGGACAGCAGGATTGTAGCAAAACAGGCTTACAATTTAGCCATCAAACCAGAATACATTGACACAAGACAAATGCACTGAACAATAACTTGCAGCTAAAAGAGGCATACAAGCTTGCTCTAACACTAAGTGAACTGAAATTGAACAACAACAACTTGCAGGCAAAATAGGCTCCGCAATTTGCTATCACAATAACCATTAAAAATAAATGGGCAAGGCTGCCCTTATTTATACACAAGCAGAGGAGTAGGGAACCTTAAAATCTCCTTGCTTTTATAACTAAGACTTGCCAAAATGCAAGCTTTATTTCTAAAATTAAAACAAGATAAGCACTTAACAACCTATGAAAGCATAAAAATAGGGAAGCGCCAACTATTACATCTTGATTTCTTTTCTCCTTCAAAGAGTGAATAAGAATGAGACAAGAATAGAAAGAAAGCATGAGATAAGAATGGGAAGAAAGTTGTTGCTTTAAATATCAACCAAATCCGCCAAAAAGCGGGAAATTGTATCTCTATCAGGAGCATCAATACTATCTAAGGCAATATTCCGCTTTTCTAGGATTCCCTCGCCTTTTGCAATTGAACTTAGGAAATTTTTGACATTTTCAGCTTCTTTATCAAATCTTGCTAATCTCAGCGGCTCTACAACTGGAGTGATGACCTTTTATAAATATATCCTCTTGCTTCAGCATATCTTTCGCAGCTTTTATGCTTCTGACATTTCTTCTGATTTTTCAATCGAAGAGTATTGTACAACTCTTTTTCAATACCTTTCCTTTTGCTCAAAGCACTTCTCAACATTGTTCGGCCTGAGGCTGCTATCAACCCTTCCATCTACTGCTTGAATTTCTCGTGTTGCGGGATTGTAATGCGTGATACAAGCAATTACAAACTTTAAACTTTGCATTGAGACGAGAATCGATGCTGCTACAAGTAATACCGAATGACCAAGGTGTGTGATTGCAACATTGCCCGCGTCTTCCAAAGCACGCAAATTGAACACTAGTTTGACATGATGCAAGGTAGTTTCAACAATTTTGATGAAATCATGATATAGCACTGATTAGGTCTTGAATTTGATGGGAGAGTACTTCATACTGAAAATATTGAAGATTGACTGTAAACTTAACTATGTTTGGACAAGTTTTGCACAAACCCTAAATTTAGCTTGCTGATTTTTCTTCTTCAAATGGGCAGATTTTTATAAAATAATTTGAGATATGGGTTTTGCAGAGAGTCTCGTTGCAAGAAGACCCAGATCGTCCTTTTTTAAAAATTTTTGATGGCTGGTTGAAAAAGCAAAAACCCTATTTTTTTATTTTTTTTGAAAAAGCTAAGAGCTGGGTTTTGTGCAGAATCACGTTTCGGATGAGCCCAATTGATTAGATTTTGAAATAGTGAAGATTTCTTGGACATGTGAAAAAAACAAGTTCTTGAAAGTTGAAAAAATTTCAAAGTTGTTTAGAATCATGAACCAAGTTGACCCAAATTGCTGAAATTTTAAAATATTGAACACCTCTTGAAAATTGATACCTTGGAAAAATAAAGTATGAAAAAGGAAGCCTCTTTGTGAGCTGATAAAAAAAATATGAAGAACTTTGAAAAATCTCCAAGTTTTGGCCTCTGATCTTGAATTGAATAAAATTTTATGTTTCTTCTTCTCTTGCCTTGGACGCCACCTGCAAAAATTGTGAAGAATGAGTGCAAAGGCATCCTTTAAATAGTTTTTTAGGTTGAAAACTTGTTTTATTCTCTAGCTTTCAAACTTCTTGAAGCCAATCTTGAGCAAGTGCATCGAACTTGGACACTTTCTGATGTTGAAGGATAAAATTTGGAAAAAAATGGCTAAGCCATTGAGCCTTGGGCGCCTTCCTTGTCTAGGGGCGTTTTTCCTCTCCAGACAGTCAATTTTCTTGAATTTCCTAAATTTAGCTTGATTTTGACCTCAGTTTGTGAAATATGGCAGCCGATTTTTTCATTTTATTACACAGCTAAATTCACCCATTAGCATTAGTGTAAATATAAACTAGCTGAATGTAACCCTCTCCTCTGATCAACCCAGATCCCAATGTGGGCAAGGTTGAGAGCATACATGAAAGGGGGTCATTAGAAACCGAAACTTGCTGAAGAAGTACAAAAAGGGAGAAACAATCACTCAACCACTTATTTAGTGGGAGGACTTGTTGACGTGTGTTTTATGACAACGCCAACACAGAATAAAATGTCCAACGGTCACTCTATTCTCTCTTGATCAAAGTATCCCGCATGCTAAGATTGCGTGAAAGTTCATGCATTCAACTCCAAGGTTCCTTTTATTGAGAATAGACTCAGTTGGCTGATGTGAATATGCTGGGTATTCCAAGGGGACTTATGTAATTGTTCGATTTCGTCAAGCAGATGAAAGATTTGACTGTGATGCTTTGATATCTAAACTAATCGGAAAAATACTGAATTTAAAAGGATAAGGGGGGTAGGGATTCTATAATCTATTTCTAAAGGGTGGAATGTGAGGACTGACTTCGACAATCTTCAAACCGAACTTTGTTTCGCCTCCCCTTCGGACAACTCTGACAAAGTTGGTGCAATCTTCAAAGGATAGATAAGATGTTCAAATTGTGATTCAACATACGCACCCCATCACAATGATGCAAGTGAGCACACGAATCATAACTGAAGTTAGGTACTAATGTTCCAGTTGACCACGCAAGGCAGACTTACCATCAGCAAGCCCACTAGTGGTATGGATAAAAGAAGATTTGCCCAAACCAAGCGCCACACCCCACAATTAACAACTACTTGCATAAAACAAAGTCTACTTTACTCTACTCTACTTGAATTGGAAAGACGAAAAAGTCTCGTCAATTGCTTACAACGAAAGAAAGAGTCACCAATCAATGAAAATCCTTATATTATGAGTCTTACACAACAACCTTTTACAAAAAAACCTTCAAAGGGAAAGTTTTTCTTTCCTTTTCAAACTAAGCTAACTCCTAGCTCTACTCTCTAACTTCTATCTAGCTCTGATCTATCTCTGACTCTATCTCTGATTCTAATGTCTAATCTCATACAAATGAGGGGGATACCCCTTTTATATCAAGCCCAATCCAGTGGACGGCTTAGATTCAAATACAATGGAAGGTTCAGATCGAGCCACCTAAGCCCTGATTAGGGTTCTAGCCCTAAAAACCGCCACTGAGAGGAGTGGGACAATGAATGCGTTGAAGATTCTCCACTCATCATGAACCACTATCTGTTATCAATGCACATCATCTCCCTCCAGAAGATCATCATCGAGAAGGGCGTTTCCTTTCTCCTTTTCGCTGGCTGCAAACTTGACGAACCTAGCCAATACTGCCTCAACTTCCTGATCTGAAATGGGAGGAATGTGATCCAATTGAAACTCTAAAACTGTAACTGTTTGCCCATGCTGGGCACAAGATTTCTTCCAGGCAACAAGGGCGTCCTGGGTGTTCTGAATAATACTGGAGAACGTAGAAGTGTTCTCAAAATCATCCTGTGTGAAGGTCTTCACCTCAGAAAAGAATGGTCTTAATCTGTTCGTCAAACCATCTGCAGTCACCTCTTCAGAAGTCAGCGTCCTGACAAAGATTGCCTCCAACGTATTGAGGACTCCATCCAAAATATTTGTCATGGCCTTTTTGACCCTGATAGAATCCGTTTGTGATGCATCGTAGAACCCTCGGCCCGTGACCACTGAAGAGTACCATCCGGCGAACTCATATCTATCCCCCTCTTGAATCACACCTCCCTCAACCAAAATTTGCAGAGGTATGCTCATCAAAGCCCTTAAACGAAGAACAACTCTTGTTTGATAGATACAAGCCTCACCCCAAGCATGGTTAACTGCATCCATCCTTGCCATAATATCGGAGGCTTGCCGATAGGCATATGCAAGGTCCTCCATAAACTTTCCTGTTTCAGCACGAACGTTGGCGACCCACTTGTCTGCCACTGATTGACTCCCTGGAGAATTCAGCTGGAAGCTGAATCGCCGGATTTTCTTGCCCACAAGGACAGGACAAGTGCTGCACATAACCAATCAGTGTCTTGTGCTCTACCTTCAATTTCTTATACTTGCCCTCAACGTAGGACAACCTATCCTTGAGTGCCTAATATGAATTATCGCACTCCTCAATTACCTGTGCTCCAGTAGGGCGGCCAAGTTCCATAGTTGTAATCACATAGTTTTCTGGAACGGCCTCATCCCGTTCACACTCCACCCTAGGCACTGCTACATGCAAAGTTCGAGAGCCATCCTCATCTGTTGAGATTTTAGAGAACTTCCTAGCCTTCTTCTTTGTTGGAGGTGCACTGATCCTCAATAATTCTTCCATTTCAGTTGCAGGATCAGTCTCATCTACAGGATCATGTCTCATCATGTCTCTTAGCCATTCCGGCACCTCCTGTTGCATATTTGATATAACAAAAGGCTGCTCAACCTCGGCCTCTATCTCATGAACTTCTTCCCTGCCTTCGTTCTAACGAGGCTCATCATCATCGATTGGCTCAGTATCTCCTGAGCTATGGGCATCCTGATCTGAAGTAGCATCGTCCTCAAGAGCTGCCTCAATCTCCTGCTGAAACTGAGTATCAGTGGCCGTCCCCTCATCGGTCTCTTGCTGATTTTCTTCTCTGAGCATGTTGATGCTCTGGCCCACTGATTCTCTACGAGGTGGCTTACTTGTCACTTGCACTGCCTGCTCTGCATCTAATCTTTCTCTTTGATTAGCAAACAATGATACTTCCTGCATACTCGGAGAATGTGCTCGAGATGGTGTATGCAAGGATTCCTCAACTCTTAGAGGCTCAGGTCGAACTGGCTCTTTTCCTCTTGGCTTTGGAGTTTGATCAACTTGCCTTCTCTGTCTAGCTGCTGGCGATCTGTGATCTCCCATCAAATTGTATGTGAGGGGAATTGATCTTCCCTTAAGTCGGCTGACATGCCTCTCTACCCAACTCCGTGTGAATGTTAAGACTGGGATACAAAGTGTATCCAAGTCGGTAATCTCCAGTTCTGACCAATCTGAGAGTGGTAAAGGCATATCCCTCACTGTTTCGTAATCAGCTTGTACAGCATTTATATCTTCTTCGATTTGATCTGGCACTAGGACAATCTCGTAGTCCCTGATCATCACCAACGGTATCCGAGAAAACATTCTCCTTCTAATCTCGATCTCATCCACTGCACTTGCCCAAAAGTCTTCAATCTGTGCCTTGTGTCTGAACTTTTCGGACAATATCCATCTGATGTTCCTATGAGGATCATAGTGCTGCCTGCTGGTATGGTAGGAAAGTAGGAAGAATTGGAGCTCGTTTTCTGCCTCTCCTGCGGCTTGTAGAGATGGGCAGATTTCGTCAGAATTTCCCATGGTAATCGGGGATCCAAGTCCACCTTTCTTCTTCTTCTTTTGAATCTTATCGTACGTGATAAGTTGCCTAGATATCTCCAGCATCACTATTCTGTTCGTGGGATACCGGGGCAATCTATAAGGATAAGAGGAAAATCCTTGCAGCCTTATGTAGGTAAACTTTGGAAATTGGATAAACCAACACCCAAACTTCTCAATCAGCTCCTGTGCTTCTCTAGATATTCTGTGGTGAGTCCTTTGCTGCAAGGTCCTCGTTATGTGCATGGTGAAGGCATCATTGACCCTTTTGTAGTTGGTGGTGCTTGTCAAATGCAACTGTGGACAAGCCTCATGTATCTTAAATTGATGGGAACCACACCCGATCGGTTCCTTATATGAAATTCCCCTGTACTTCGTCATTCGGGCTAGCATGTAGACAATGTAAGAGCTCATGTAAAACGTTTTTGTTCTCCTCAAACCACGGAGCTACTCATGAATGTTGTCACTGATCATCAGTGCCCAGTCCACATAATCTTTGCCTTCCAGCACCAAGTTGACATAATAAAACATCCAAGGTTCAAAGATGAACGCTTGGGGGCATCCTGCAACTCTGCTTAGCATCATTATCAAATCACAAAACTCTTGCCTCAAGTCCTCCGAGATTATCTGTTTGGGCAATTTTGTGCGAGTTGGCTTGGGTTTGTTCATCCACCTGGTATTTATCAAATCAGCACATCGGTCAAACGTGGATGAGTACATCTTTTTAGCCCTTTCCCTTGTTTTTTAAATCATCTTCTCGTGGACTGGTATTCCGAATGCTTCTCTGATTGCTTCTAGTGTCAGGTTAGCCAATATCTTGCCATCTGGCGAAATGACAGTTCTCTGCTGAGTGTTGTAGTAATTGGCGTATTCCATGATTAGCTCTGGACACCATATAGTTGGCGGAAAACTGGCAGCTGCATAGAGTCCGCTCCTAACAATATTATGTGAAGTGATTGATGGGTGGTGGCCTCCAGTCCCCATTATTCTTCTCCTGAATGGCTCCAAGTTGAACGAGCCAATGTTTGTGTCGCTCAGTTTGCCCAACCTTGAAGAAAATTTTGATT